>KN484080.1:0-11323 GCA_000787095.1 Periophthalmodon schlosseri
GATGTTCCACAGTAAAGCATTAAACATTTAGCATTTATCCGATTACAGGTTATATGCTAAAAATATTCCTCTAAAAATGCCATGCTGTGGAACACAATAACAACTCCATGGAGACAAACATGTTGCAGAAAAGATCCTTAGTGCAGCTTTAATCAGCGTCACTATTTTGTAAAACATACATGTTGTGGTGTTGTGTTTCATTCATGGTCGTGTAAACCAATATAATGAGACCATCTGCTTCTGTTGAACTAAATAAATTAATAAAAGCACTTTCAACACAAGCAGATTCAATCTCATGCATTACACACTAAAAGATACTGGGTTAAAAATAACCCAACCTGTGAAAATAAATAACCCAGAACTGGGTCACTATTGGATCAACACAACTCTGGGTTATTCTGACCCAGCAGTTTGGGTTATTACTTTAACACAACTTTTTGGGTTATTTTTTCTACCCAATTCTGGGTTGTATTTGATTACTCTGCTGGGTTAATTGTACCAAATACATGTGTTTAATGCTTATAATGAGCACCACAGTGTGATTTAAGACATATTTATTTATTTAACATTTTTATTTAACATGCCATGCAATGAACAGCAGCACATTATGAATTCAACAGTCAAACGTCCATTTAAATGATCCATTTTGTAGTTTGTACTTGTCCTTGGTGAAGTGAGCAGTGAGTTGGTTTATCTCAGATTCAGTCTCAGGAGATTCCACTGTGTGAACAGAGAGAGAAATGGTTGTGTTTACAGGTCAAATATATTGGTGACACTTCTTCTACAAGGACTTCATAAAATATAATATAATATTATTTAACATAACTTACATTTGTGACTCAACAGAAGCTTTAGGGCTGAGTTCTCAGTCCAGAGCTCAGGGCTGTGGACACTGCAGTCTGCAGAAGAACAGAGACAGAAGTCAAATATACAGCTAAAATGTTTTCCTTTGTGACAAATAGAGCTTGATGATAACATCTAACTCTAATTAGGTGGGCTTATGTAAGACACATTCAGGTCCTGAATAAAAACACAATGTTCATTTGCAGTTACAGTACAGACAATGTTTCATTACTTTCTTCAAAGTCAGAACTTCACATACAGTAAGATGACTATGCATTTAAACAATATGGGAACACGCAGATGATGATGTCATGTCTTTGGAAGCTTATTGACAACATTTGAGTTAATTAGAGACTCTCCTGTGGATATATCTGAAGACACACCTGAAACACACTGCTTCTTTGTGTAGCATCATGGGAAAGTCATTTTTAGGGTGCAAACTTATACTGAAAGAAAAAATGTGCTAGATTTGTGTAAAAATAATACACACTGGTTTAGCAGAGGGTGGCACTTAGAGTCGATGGAGCCAAACGCGCCCAACGCGCCCATGCTCATTGGTTTAGCAGAGGGTGGCACTTAGCAACGATAGAGTCGATGGAGCCAAACGCGCCCATGCTCACTTCCTATTTCCTATTTGAACTTTTGTGTTTAAATGAGTCATTGTGTCCATGTTTACTTCATGAATATTCACGCTCTGAGCCATACTTCAGATCCTGTCCTCTCCGACACTTAAACAGCACTACAGACCAAAAACTCATCTCACTATTCTCCATTGTGATCTGAAAAAGCAGGGCCAAAAGGTGTCTTGCCCAAGGACACTGCTGGGATTGAACCAACAACTGTCTGATTATACGGTGCATACAGATGAACTGTAGCTATTGTGCTAACTTCAGCAGGTTCATGTTGAAGCTGCTGCTGACACACTGATTCATATACACTGTCCAAATTTAAATAAATAAATGAACTGAATGACTGAACTACGACTGAACTAGGATGGAACCAGGACTAAACCAGGACTAAGCAAGAATAAATCAAGACTAAACCAAGAATAAACCAAGTCTAAACTAGGACTAAACTAGGATTGAACCAGGACTGAACCAGGACTAAACCAGGACTAAACCAGGACTAAACCAGGACTAGGCAAGAATAAACCAAGACTAAATCAGGAATAAGCCAAGTCTAAACTAGGACTAAACCAAGACTGAACCAGGACTAAACCAGGACTAAACCAGGAGAAAACCAGGAGAAAACCAGGACTAAACAGGACTCACTCGTCACGTCACTCCTAAAAAGGCCTATAATAACTAAATGACAAAATGGACTTTTCCTCAAATAGCCTGGACTCACTCGTCACGTCACTCCTAAATAGGCCTATAATAACTAAATGACAAAATGGACTTTTCCTCAAATAGCCCACAGGCTCCAGTCCTCCATGGAGCTTTCAGACATACAGATATTTCCCATTTAACCTCATCACTGTATTTCCCCGGGGCTGTCCTTTTATATTTATTCATTTGGTGACAGATGTAGACATCACAGAGCTAATGGTGCGATGTTCGACCACAGCAGGGCTCCTCTTCGGACACGCGTGGCGGCCATTTTGAGCCGCAGATGCCCAGTTCAGAATGAGCTTTGAGTGAAACCGAGGCGCTGGAGTGGGTCCACTGGGCTCAGATCGACACGGCACGGCCCATTAGGAAAGAGGACTTAATGTTGGGCAGAAATGACGCAGTTTAGAGACTAAACGCTTTTGTTATGGATGAATGAGCAGAGTGTTTGTGATAGAGATGAAGGCCTGCTAATGGTTAAAAACCGGTGGACAAACAGTGCTTAGTGATTAAAATGGCTCATTTGGCCCGGGGGAAATTTGTCCAAAGTATAGCCCCTGCAGAACTGGCCAAACTGATTATAGGCAGAAATTTTTAGTATAAACTACCACTAATACCTCATTAGCATCACATTGCTTTGTGATACAGACCTAAAATTACTGTTCCAATCTTTACTAAAGATACGGGGGCTATGTCAAACCTATATAAAATGCCCCAGTGTGAATGCCTCACTGTATCGACACCAGTCTGTGGCCCTATGCTTCAAAAATATTTCAATATGTCCACTGTCCACTGACCACTGTGCTGTCTGCATCTATAAAACGTTTTTGTCTAATAAACAGGAAGTGTGAGTTAGCATCCTAGTTGTTAGCTTTACTGTAATGACAATGCAATGACTCCACTCTGGTCTCTGAAAGTTGTGAAAAGTGCTTATAAACTCATCGCGGTGAAGAATTAGGATGCTCTGAATCCATAAGGTAAGTGAAGAAGAACTTACTAGTTGTTTTAAGACAATAAAAACCAGGTACAGCGTCTTTAAATTACTCACTTCACATGCAGACGTTTTAAATCTGATCCACTCTCCCTCCCTGTTCTCCCTCTCAGTGCTTTGTCATTACCGCAGCATCACAGTATGTCAGAGTTTGAACTCAAGTTTTAGCCCAGTCTGAGGCAAAGGTCGGCTGTCAATCATCAAAGCTAATATTTCACTGTATCAGAACACACAGTACATACAGATGAGAGGATTCAACAGTGGAGGGAAAACATTGTTCTGGTTTAGTCCTTGTTTAGTCCTGGTTTAGTTCAGGTTTAGTACTTGTTTAGTTCATTCATATTTCACTATATCAGAACCATAGACTGTATATATAAAAGGGCATAGCCAAATAGGAAGTGATCATAGCTGTGATTCAGCTCCGTCGACTGGAGCTTCATTTGGCTGGAGCTGAACACTGGGTGATGTCACACTCACTTAGTCCACTTCTTTATACAGACTATGATCAGAACGCACAGGACATACAGAGGAGGAGAGGATTCAACAGTGCAGGGAAAAACATTGTGGTTTAGTTCTGGTTTAGTTCTGGTTTAGTCCTGGTTTAGTTCTGGTTTAGTTCTGGTTTAGTTCTGGTTTAGTCCTGGTTTAGTTCTGGTTTAGTTCTGGTTTAGTCCTGGTTTAGTTCTGGTTTAATCCTGGTTTATTTACTGTTACTCAGGCTATGCTTAAATTTGAGTTTTGTTTTAACACAATTTGATCATAAAGAACTGACTTTGTTGGAACTACAACAAGTGAGCTGATATTTGCTGTTAAACAAGTCCATCTCAAATAACATTACAGCTAGCTGGCATTAGCCAACAGTTTTTCTGTTAGTCTGTCTCACCTTTTGTTGAAAATCAAACACCTAAACAGGATCATGAACGCTCGTATTGACCACAGGCTCCTGAAAATGTATTTATTTATTTATTTATTTATTTATTTATTTATTTATTTATTTATTTATTTATTTATTTATTTATTTATTTATTTATTTATTTATTTATTTATTTATTTATTTATTTATTTATTTATTTATTTATTTATTTATTTATTTATTTATTTATTTATTTATTTAATTGGGACAATGCATGTTAATGAACAGACATGATTCAACATGAATGTAAACACACCGGATTATAGCCAAAGGCTAATTTCCATCCGTTGTCCCAAGGGCTCGGGTCACAAAACGGTCAAAATAAAAATTGCACACTACACTCATTGCACAGTTCCCATAATTGCACATTACACTCATTGCACATTACATTCATTGCACAGTTTCATTATTGCACCATCCAAAATATTGCCCATTCCACAGTCCCCTTTCCCCAAAATCAATCAATAAAACTTTATTTGTGTAGTATTTTTCATATTTGAAATGCAACACAAAGTGCTGCACACAAAACAGAACGATTACAACCATTACAACGGCAACCCCCCTGTTGTTTCTTCCATACGTACAGAACTAGACAGAAAGAAACATAAAGCTCTGAAAGGTTATAGTAACAATGCAAATGGAGTGTTAAAATTAGGCATAAAATATGATACAGATTAATAATAAATTAGTATTTTTTTAAACAGGTAAAAGTAAAAACTAAAAATATAAGTTTTGAGTTTACTTTTAAAAATATGAACACTCGCAGCAGACCTTAGGTCCTCAAGCCATTTTGTGTTTTTTGGCGAGTTTTCAGGCAATCTAAAAACTTTTTTGACAGTGTTTGCGTGCGTTGTGTCTCCATGGTAACTGATGAACATTCCACCATAGCGATACACCCCTAGTGTGATCTCACTGCACACTATCAATTGTTTCACCTGCTGCATTCATGTGGTCCTCAGGGACTCAAGATTCTGAGATGAGATATCGGGTTCCGACTTGTTTGCGTTCATGTGCTTTTATGTCGGAAAGTCGGGATTTTGAAAAACTAGACATTATCTGTTTACTTTGCTAATTAGTAATTGTTTAAACAGTTGTAGTCTTGTGCAGGTCTGTTGCTCTTATCATATGGATAACTTACAGTTATCAAATGTGTTAGATAAATTGACAAATCAGCTGATTTTCACCTGCACAGAGCAGGTCACATCAGGAGTGGAGGTCAGGCAGAAGGTTTTGGCCCGAGTTCCTGAGTTGTTTTTTTGACTTGCAAAAGCGTTCATGTGCATTTTTCAAAAACATTTTCTCGAGTTCCCGAGGACCACATGAACACAGCAGATATACACATGCATTTTTAAAATTGGCTGTCAGACCTGTTTCTATGAACTGTACTTTTTAACAAGTGCTAAATAAAAAACATAAATAAATAAAACTGTGATTGTCCAAAGCGACAATGCTGCGTCTTCTGTTTCATTTCTCTAAACCAAACGCTACTGTCAAAAGAAGATAATAAAGAAAGAAATGACAGAGCTGCTGTGGTAACCCTGATTCAATAAAAGGAATCCACTGGAATCTGCACTACACTGTTTCCTGCTCCAGTTGTGGCACTTACTCCACTTTGCATGTGTCCTGTCATGTCCTCTGTTCATTAGCACTGCAGCAGACACGTGCACAGTGAAGAGTGTGCACGTGAAGGTGTCCGTGCACATCTGTCACATTAAACAGAGAGATCTGATACATACATACGTGCATACACGAGCGCGCACGAGAATACATCTGCGAGTGTGCACGTGAATTATGCAAACACACATGTTCATTAGAGCTGGGTTCTCAACCAGAGGTACACGGGCCAGGTTTATAATTTCTAGAAGCATTTAAATCAGACTTATCCTGCAAAAGAACTTTTCAGAGCTTTTAACCATGTTATAGTTGTTTCCCATCACCATTTACTCACCCGAAGTTGTATTTGGAGTGATTTGTGCATCTTTGAGCAGTCTTTAATTGCTTATTTTCAGGGCTTTTTGCTTTGTCCAGTTTTATTTTCTTCTGCTACTCTCTAATGTGATGTGCAGCTGTCCATAGGAGGGGCTGACAGAATGTGGTGCTTTGTTGTGATGACGTTTACGACGACGTCTGCTCCCTTTATTATAACATAATGATCCACAGGTGCCATAGATTATGGCGGACACAAGCACAACGTCTTCTTTAAAATGCATATGACAGGTTGGACTACTCGCTTCACTAAAACATAGTTATTAACATTATATTTAAGATTTTACTACAAGTCCGTTCTTTTTCTATATACGGTATGTATTTTTCTTTTATTTTGTAGCAAACAAAAAATTCAGTTCTGTTAATTTGGCATTGGCAGCAGACAGAGTTCTTTCCACAACTGTTATCTAGCAACCATGATGTTGACAAGGGCCAAAACTAAATTACACAATAGTTATGATTAGACTAATACAAATTATTTTCTTAAATGAAGGTATAAACTGTCAGAAAAATGCCTTCCTTGTGCGTAAATTGTCTCTGCATTATACATGGAGTTTTCTGCGTTGATGACATAGGTAGAGGGATTCTGTTTTACAGCTCAGCACTTCCTGTATATTTCTACTTTTCTTTACAACTTTTTTTCCACAAACTGCTACTCAACTGATGTAAAACTATGATACAAATTTACTACAGGTATCACCGACCAAACCAAGTCAGAATTAGAAAAACATGAAAACCTGTTATTGGCACTATTTTTTCTGGTTTAGTCTTTGTTTAGACCTGGTTTAGTTCTACTGTGGTTCAGACCAGGTTTTGGTTTTGGTCGGTTTATACCTTGAGTTTTAGCTCTTTTTTTAGTCCTGATTTAGTCCTGATATAATCCTGAAATAATTTAAAGATATGAAACTGATTTAGTCCTGGTTTAGCCATGGTTCAATTGGGGTTCAGTCCTGGTCCAGTCCTGCTTTAGTCCTGGTTTAGACCCTGGTTATCAAACACATAATCATTAATTTTATACACAGGGGTATCAGACGATGGGAGGGCACCTGACACACAGGGATAAAAGACGTTGGGAGGGCATCTAAAATCCATAAATAAATACATAACTTGGTAAATAGTAAATGGCCACATTTTTGTATAGCACTTTTCCACTTTCTAGTCACTCAAAGAACACCAAGGAACCACTTACCAATGTACGTACACATTCATACAGCAGTGTACACAGACACTGGAGGTGAAGGGGGTTAAGTGTCTTGCTTAAGGACACAACAAACACTCTACCAACTGAGCTTCTGTCGCCACAAGCTTAAGTTAAAATTATAGGCAATGAAATGCAAACAATTAAAGTATATTGTCCTCTCAGTGTGGCAGAGTGGTTATCCTGCCTCTTCCTCTCAGAAAGGAGGTTGTGGGTTAGACTTCTGATCTCTCTGAGTGGTGTAAAATACCGGGTCGCTGGTTTTGACCCGTCTCAAACACTTGAGATTGAAGCTCTCACTGCGGAGAGGAGGAGAGAGGAGATGACAAAAATTACACAGACAAGTGCGAGCCACTAAATGTCAAGAGGAAAAAGAGAGGGAGAGAGGAGAGGGAGGGAGAGAGAGAAAGAGGAAGTAGAGAGAGAGGAGGGAGGGAGAGAGGGAGGAGGGAGAGAGGAGACAGAGAAAAAGGGAAGGAGAGAGGAGACAGAGAAAAAGGGAGTAGAGAGAGAGGAGCGACAGAGAAAGGAAAAGGAGGCAGGGAGAGAGATGGAGAGAGAGAGCAGAGGAAGAGAGAAACAGGGAGCAGAGAGAGGGGGTGAGAGAGAGGGGGAGGGGTGAACAGACAGGTCAACAGAGAGAGTGAGAGGAGAGAGAGGAGAGCACTTCAGAGTTTAGAGGACAAAGTTTTATCTGTTTGTAATGCACAGAAGTAACTCTGAGATAACACATGTTTAATATCAAACAGATATTGGACAGATTAAAGCCAGATACACTCCTAAAGAACTTGATCTGGTCCCAGAATTGAAATACCTTTGAGTTATCCACGCTCCAACATTGTCCTTCAAAAGTCACGTAAAAAACAGTGCCAGATAATCCAATTCAATGATCGGAATTTTCATAACATCCAGAACAACTTAAACATGAGTGTTGCTAAAACTTATTTCTACTCTATTATCATCTGTCACATACACTATTGTTTAAATACTTGGTCTCCTACCTGCCTCACAGCACTTAAAACCATTGAAACCTTTATAAAAGAGGCCTAAAAATACTTGACCAAATCTCCATTTCCCACCACCACTGTGACTATTGGACTTTAACAACATGGTCAACCTTAAAGAGTTTGTCTGATGTATAAGGTCCTACACTCCCTCGCACCACCACTGTTAAAGGAGTACATTAAATATAAAAAACAATTCAGCAAGGACCACACGAGCCACCACCAGAGGGGACCTGCTGTTCCCCACAGACGGACCACCTTTGGTCAGAATGTATCTGTCCAAGGTGGGAACCTGTGGAATAGTCTTCTGTTAACACTGAGAGAATGTCCCACGTACAGTTCTTTAAAGCTCAAATAAAAAACTGGTTATGGTCAAACAAAACATGCACTCACATGTAAATGTAACGTACATGTCTTGAATGTGGGGCCAAATTGACTGTGAAATAATGAGGATTTTGCACTGAATGATTGTGCAATATTCAATGTCCCTTATTCTTTGTCCCTTTTGGGACTCCAGCCCTTTGGGACAAGGGATGGAAATTAGCCTCTGGCTACAATCCAGTGTGTTTACATTCATGTTGTATCATGTCTGTCCATTAAGATGCACTGTTCCAGTCAAACCAATAAATAGATAAATCAGGTTAAATGACTCTCAAAAAGTATCTGTTTTCAAATTAGGCAGTTTGAGCACTCAAATGATCAGAAGTGTGATCAGACGAGTCTGGTTAAAGGTGCACTGTGTAACTTTCCAGTGATGGGTCAGCCCTGTACTGCTTGTCTCCATGGAGGTGTTATTAATTTCTTTGGAATGCTTCACATATTAAAGGTCAAAATTGACTCTTGTGAGCTTTTAGCCATGGTAGAATATTGTTACCCCCTCAAAAACATACCCAGAGTTGTGTTTTGTTTCATTCATGTTTGAGTCACTCTTTATTATTAGTCTGTCTACATCTCCAAAGCTCACAACCTTTAACATGTTGTCAGTGACATCCACCTGCACCTCCCAGTCCACTGTCTTACCTTTAAATATTTATTCATTTCAGTGCTATTAGTGATGCTAGAGTTGAATGAGAAGTAAACCAGGACTAAGTACCACGACTAAATCAGAAGTAAACCAGGACTAAACCAAGACTAAACCAGGACTAAACTAGGACTAAATCAGGACTAAACCAGGACTAAACCAGGATTAAACTAGAACTAAACCAAGACTGAACTCAAAAACCTAACCTATTTAAACATTCTGTATTCAAGTCATTGTCACTCATCTAGAAATAACTGAGTTCATTGCATCATGTGTCTCTCTACACTTCTGACTGATCTGGGCGTTCAGATCTGGCCTGGAGCCCCCCTGGTTCTGCCGGATGATCACCCCAGTCAGGAGGCACTAATCTGGGCCACACACCCAGGAGAGAATCCTGGAGAGGAGCCAGGACCTCCAGAGCCACACTATGTCTTCTCAGGAACAACTACGATCCTGTTTAAGTGAGATGGGGCAGGTCAAATGTCTCCAGTAAATCTGCAGATGTTGTGGTGTGGTTGGAAAAATATAGCGGGAGAATGGACCATGTAATTCTGGCTTTTGCTCCTGTCTGAATTATAAAACAATCAGTTGCTAAGAAGCTCAACAGCAGAGGTGGTAGAGTCTTC
The DNA here is from genome assembly GCA_000787095.1 of Periophthalmodon schlosseri. Classification (NCBI taxonomy): domain Eukaryota; kingdom Metazoa; phylum Chordata; class Actinopteri; order Gobiiformes; family Gobiidae; genus Periophthalmodon; species Periophthalmodon schlosseri. Next base: position 9,911 of record KN484080.1, read on the forward strand.
AAAAATTGTACTCGGGTAAGAGAAACGCTACTTCAGAATAACATTACTCAAGTAGAAGTACAAAGTATTGCTCCAAGAAATTACTCAAGTAAAAGTAACTTAAAGAGCAACTGTCAGGACGTAACATCTGATTTATAATTTGAAGTGAATGTAATTTGGAGAACAAAACATGAAATAATCCACAAAATCTGGTATTTTCAAAGGATAGACACAAAAATGAGACAAACTAAATCATATCTGAAGGAGCGGTGCAAGAAACACAAATGTTCAAATCATTTCATATTGTCGACATAAAGCTTTTGTCACTTATAGACTTACAGTGGGAGGAACCAAAACTTTTACTCAAGAGTACTGTTACTTCAATAAAAATATTACTCAAGTAGGAGTCAAAATATGCTGATAGAAAAGTAAAATTCTTTGTTGGGAGAGGCCGGTGGCGCAGATTGGCAGCCTCGCTTCAGTCTGGTGACCATCATCGACTCTGAAGAACTTGGAAGAACATGGGTGTCTTTAAAGGTGTTATATGAATCCAGAGCATTATTATTATTATTATTATTATTGTTATTATTACATACACATTTTTATTCATGGCTTGTCTCTTGCCCTTGTGGTCTCTGGCTCTGGAGCTCCGGAGGGAGGAGGGGGAGGTCGGAGCGGAGTATCCCAGTGTGAGGCTCTCTCCTGTGGACTGCACCATCTGGACCCTAGGCTGACCAGGGCACCAACCACCAGCACTGCAGAGAGAAAGTGAAAGGAAGAGAGGACAGAGAGAGAGGGAGAGACGGCGGTAGGGGAGAGAGAGGGAGAGAGAGACAGAGAGAGAGAGAAGAGAGAGGGGAGGGGGGAGAGCGAGATTGAAGAAACAGAGGAGAGAGGGAGGAAGAGTGAAGGTAGGTGGTTGGAGAGAGAGAGGGAGGGTGGACTGAGGGAAAAAAGAGGAGGGGGTAGAGAGAGAGAGGGAGAAACAGATGATGAGGGAGAGGAGAAGAGAGGAAGGGGGAAAGATAGAGATAGTGATGAATTATTGTACAAATTTTGAACAACACTGACAGACGCTGGACACTCGTTTTGGGGACTTCTGGTGTCATATTAGTTTTTGTGCCAAAATGACTACACAGCGCTGCAGAATCCTACGCGTATCACCGATTAAGAAAATAAAATTGGCGTAGGAAGTAAGTACAAATACAACTTGAGAATCTAAATGAAAAGGGAAACATCTATGACATGGTTAAAAGCTCTGAAGAGTCCATTTTTTATAATAGGTTTGCCTTAATCATTGTCACTCCAGATTTTGTTGTAATTAAACCAATGCATCTTAATTAATATCTCATCTCTGTCCCACCTGCTGCTCTTTTATCCGCTGCGTCTGTCAGAGCGATGCAGACTTCTGTGTTTTGGACCCGTGTGCTTTTC
>KN484080.1:17350-45343 GCA_000787095.1 Periophthalmodon schlosseri
TTCCCTACTCTCCCTCTTCTCTCCCTTTCTCTCTGGTCTCTCCCTCTCATCCCCTTTGAATCTGTTCTTCCTCTCTCCTAAGTCTCTCTCTTCTTAACTTTTCTCCCTCTCTCCTCCCTCTGTCCCTCCTCTCTCTTCCCCGCTGCTCTCTCTCTCCCTCTCTCTCTGCTCTCTCTCTTCCTGCCTCTCCCTCCCTCCTTTTCTCTCTCCCTCTCTCCCTTCCTCTCCTCAAACACATGTCTAATGAGAGCTGGGACTATCAAAGGTCGTTTGATCCACTGTCTCTTCCCTTTCATTTCTCTGCACCGCTCCTCCATTATGCTCCCACCTGTTTAGCACCTGCTTCAGACCTGGTTTAGACCTGGCTTAGACCAGGTTTTGGATGGGTCGTGACAGAATTGGACGGGTCTGACACTGTTGGATGCTCCTTCCCAAGTATGCGCACTCCACTAGGCCCATGCACGTGAGCAGGGATAAAACCATTATCATGCAGTGCGGGGGACATCGTGACCGTTTGCTCCACACAAGTGACCGACAGGTCAGCACTGGGCAGTGAGAGAGAGGAGGGAGGGACATAACCCATACTGTGAGCGCGCACTGGGTTAAATACAGTAGTTATGACATGGGGGAAATTCAGAGATTTGCGTGTGCACTCCGGCCTTTCCCCACTCACAAGATCAGCACCTATGACTGAGTGTGGGGCGTGTGGTGTGCGCTTATAGCGGGAGGTGCCAGGCGCAGGGCAGGAGGTGCAGTGTCTGCGCTGTAGCAGTGCTAGATCTTTTACAGGCTGACACTGTTTTGTCACTGTCCCGCGTGAGAAAGCAGCAGGACAGGTCCAAATACACATTTGACTCTCATATTGTGTTTCATGTAAGCCGTCTGACTGGCTGAGCCTGGCACAAAACGCTGCCCAGATCCCCTCACCTGCCCGTGGCTTTTGGCTTTGTCTCTGCGCAGCCACGGGGGGCCGCTCCGTGAGGAAAACATGGGCAAAAAGCAAATTATTTTTGGCTTACCAAAACGAAAATCAAACCTATAATAATGTATTTACGATTTTTTTTTTTTTTTTTGAGGAAAAAAAAAAGAAAGAAAAGAAACTACTTGTCTGGGTCCATGGTACCAACGTCCAAAGCCTTGTACTCAACAGTAGAAGTAGGCTATGTAATGCAGCGTTGCAGTAATTCTCCTCATAATAGCTAAAATAATTAATCAAAAAAAAAAAGTCTGTTTAATTCTATAACTTGAATGTTGTGGCATCCACAATAAATACATCAATATATGGCAAAAGTGTGCAAAGTGATAGTGTTTCTCTTCAGTCAGAGCCAGGCCAGTCCATGAGTCCCGGCTCCTCTCTTAATGTCTGTGGTGACATCATATTGACAGTTTGATCACATCTGTTATTTCTGCACACTCCCCTGGCTGAGTCCAGGTTCTATTTGTGTCCAGATTCTATTATCTCTCCATCGAAAGTGCCTAAAAATACTCATCGTTTATATCCAGCGGCCACATTTGGAGCTGACCACACATATGTCCACAAATAGAATTGCCACAACTGTGGCAATACATTAGGCCTATTACAATTCATCTTTGGGAAACATAAGGATGCAAAAGACTCGCAAACACTTCACATGACATTAAACTGGGACTAAACCTGGACTATAACAAGACTAAACCAGAACTGTAATAGGACTTACTGGGCTAAAGTTCTTTATTCATCTGTCTCAAATAAAAACGCAAAACTAGAAAGCACATGGTGATATGGTGCCACCTATTGACAGAACACACAACTACAATGAAGCTCTTAAAAATAAACGGCATACATTTTTCGAGGCTGCCTTTAGAAATGTACATATTGTGCTTTTTGTTTATCAATTTTAAACGTCGTGTGTTAATATTTTACACTTGGTACTTGAATAATAATGCAAAAATAAAATAAATGAACATAGTGGCACTGTCTTGTGTAATTCTAGAGGTGGGTAGTGCAGTTTCGACTGCTCACTGTCAGGTATGAAAACAAGACTAAACCTTGATCTGAAAAAAGAATCTATTAAAACAAATGAACAGAAGACCAAATGAACCTCATTGGACACAGTTAAATGAGTAACGTTTCAAAGAAATTGTACTTTTCAGAGTACTTTTTAGCAGCATGCTTTTACTCCTGCTTATGTAATATTATTTTGAAGTAACGAATGCGTTTACTCCTGCTTATGTAATATTATTTTGAAGTAACGTTACTTTTATTTGAGTACAACTTTTGGCTACCCACCTCATTCAACACGTTTTATTCATTATTTATTCCTATTTCTGCAAACGTGATTTTGAGACGTTTCTATAAATTGTCGTCGTCGTTGTTGTTGTTGTTGTTGTTGTTGTTTTTAACTTCCTATTGATTTCACGGAACAACCTTCACTCGACACATTACTGACTTACTTGTGCGCTCGGATTTTTGAACATCCCTTAACTCACAAATTTCTCAGCAATTTCCTTGTGCGTAAAATTGGTGCGTAAAATTATTGGAATACAGTGAATGCGCGCTTACTGTCGGGACGTAACATCTGATTTAAACATTAAATAATGCACAAAGACACAAAAAGAGACAAACTAAATCATATCTGAAGGAGCAGTGCAAGAAACACGAATCATTTCATATTGTCAACTTAAAGCTTTTGGCACTTATAGACTTAATCACAGTGGGAAGAGAAACTAAAACTTTTACTCAAGTAAGATTACTGTTATTTCAATAAAAATATTACTGTAATAGGAGTAAAAGTATGCTGCTTGAAAAGTACTCTGAAAATTACGATTTCTTTAAAAAGTTATGCAAGTAAATGTAACTGAGTACAACCCACCTCTGCAAGTAAGTACAGAAGTGATAGTATTACATTTGATGTAGTAGTGGTGGTAGAAGTAACAGCTATACAAGTAGTAGAAGGTAGGCTGCTTAGAAGTAGTAGAAATAGTTTAGTCCTGGATTAGATTCAAATTTAGTCCCAGTTAGTGACAACTGTGATGTGGTCCAGTGCAAGTGTGAACGCCCTCCTTGTTTAGTTGCAGCCCTTGTAGTAGTAGTAGTAGTAGTAGTAGTAGTAGCTGTAATAGTGTACTACAGTGGTCCCAATCATTTTTGTCTTGAGTATTGTGTATTTAGTCATTATGAATCGTTTATCAGCATATAGATTATTAGTAGTAGTAGTAGTAGTAGTAGTAGTAGTAGGCTAGTAGTTGTAGTAGTAGCAGTAGTTGTAGCAGTATTAGTAGTAGTAGTATCCTTCCTACAATGAAATGATTTTATGACGTGTTTTAGTAGGCTAGAGTTGTAGTAGTAGTAGTAGTTGTAGCAGTATTAGTAGTAGTAGTATCCTTCCTACAATGAAATGATTTTATGACGTGTTTTAAGCCTTTGCTATGTGCGTGCCGTGAGGGAAGAGAGAAAACGCGAAGGTGGGCTCGCGCAGACGTGTTTGGACCTGCCCTCTTCCCGTCCTGAGCGTTCTGACGGTGGCACGCCTTTGCCCCGCTGTACCTGCGCTTTTTCGCTTATATAAAACGGGACATTAAAAACACCACGACGATACAATGTCTGCGGACTCCAGATCCACGCGAGTTTTGAAAGAGATCCTTCTCAAACCGGGCAATGACGTGTGCGCGGATTGTGGAGCGCCAGGTAAGACGCGATATCGACAAATCTGTGCGTAAAGGTGTACGTTTGAAGCGAAGGGCGGGTGGATTTAGATAAACGAAATACAAACGACTATAAATGACGTATAAATCTAGTAATTCGTTCACAAATTAAACTCGTAAATGGCGATAAATGCGTAATATTGCTTGGTCTTTGGCTATTACTGTGTTATAACCTTAAATGGACTATTGCGATGTTTTGGCCGGTGGGAGGGGCCTGTCAGGTTACTGTATTTACCTTGAATAAACAAAAGCGTGGATTGTTTTTGATGGAGCGAATTTCGGGCCCTTAGGAGACAGAAAATCACATGAAAACCACCGAAGCGTTTGATCCAGAGAGAAGGAAAGGCTCGACTTCAGACTAACTAGGAAGGAAGGAACTCTGACATGGAATTTAATGGTATAAATAATAATGGTTTAGTCCAGGTTTAGTCTTGGTGTAGTCCAGGTTTAGACCTGATTTAGTCCTGCTTTAGACCTGGTTTTAGACTTAGTTTAGGCACGGTTTTGTCCTGGTTTAGTCACAGTTTAGAACGGGTTTAGTCCTAGTTTAGACCTGGTTTAGTCCTGGTTTACACCTAGTTTAGTCCTGGTTTAGGCATGGTTTAGTTGCAGTTTAAACCTGGTTTAGGCACAGTTTAGTCCTGGTTTAGGCCTGCTTTATTCACAGTTTAGTCCTGGTTTTGTCCTGGTTTAGACCTGCTTTTGTCACAGCTTGAACCTGCTTTAGTCCTGGTTTAGTCACAGTTTAGACCTGGTTTAGTCACTGTTTAGTCATGGTTTTGTCCTGGTTTAGGCCTGGTTTAGTCACGGTTTAAAATTGGTTTAGTCACAGTTTAAACCTGGTTTAGTCCTGATTTAGACCTGTCTTAGTCCAGGTTTAGACCTGGTTTAGGCATGGTTTAGTTATGGTTTAAACCTGTTTTAAGCACAGTTTAGACCTGGTTTAATCTCATTTTAGTCCTGGTTTAGTTCTGGTTTAGACCTGGTTTAGACTTGGTTTAGTCACAGTTTTGTCCTGGTCTTTAGTCAAGAACTTCTTCCTTTTGTTCCCAGTTACCCGAAGTCAAATTTTTTCTTCTTCCTGGAAGAAGGAAAGGTTTGGCTGCAAATTAAGTATTAAGTATTTAATTTTTTTTATTTTTTTTATGCAGAGGTGGGTAGTACTCAGTTACATTTACTTGAGTAACTTTTTAATGAAATTGCACTTTTCAGGGTACTTTTCTAGTAGCATACTTTTACTCCTACTTGAGTAATATTTTTTATTAAAGTAACAGTACTCTTACTTGACTAAAAGTTTTAGTTGCTCTTCTCACCGTGAGTAAGTCTAGACGTGAAGCTTTATGTTGGCAATATGAAATGATTTGACCGTTTGTGTTTCTTGCACCGCTCCTTCAGATATAATTTAGTTTGTCTCATTTTTGTGTCTGTTCCTTGAAAATACCAGATTTTGTACATTATTTAATGTTTTGTCCTTCAAATTACATTAACTTCAAATTATAAATCAGATGTTTCATCCAGTTACTCTTTAAGTTACTCTGACTTGAGAAGCAGTTTTCCCAAATACTTTACTCTTACTAGAGTCATTTCTTGCCCTACTACTTTGTACTTCTACTTGAGTAATATTATTTTGAAGTAACATTACTCTTACTTGAGTACAATTTTGGTATACTCTACCACCTCTGATAAAGACTGAACCATGTCTACTCCAACTCAATGTGGAATAAGGACTAAACTCGGACTAAACCAAGTCTAAACCAGGACTTAATGGTTCACTAAAAATAGAACAATAAAAGTCCCATATTTTTAGTCACTGTATGAAACCACTTCCTGTAACTTTCATTTAAATAATTATACACATTGTTTATTGTTCACAAAGAAGGATATAGCATTTTGAATAACTCGATTTCACTACAGACTCAATACTCAATACTGACACTTTATTTAGGTAATAGAATGTGATTTTCAACATTAAATGGTAGTACTTTCTTTTATATTCTCATGTGGCCTTATATCTGTATAATCCCTCAGTCGTCCAGGTAGGTTCCATAGTGGTCCATGGGCGTATAATAGACTATGTGGTCTAGTATCTGATTTTCGATAGTTTTTACAACCCTAATTCCTAAGCACAGCCTCTCTGTAGCTTCAGTCTCTGAAGTCAAAGGAAAAAATCAACATGTTTTAGCTTGTTTCTGTCTTTTACTGTGTTTAACCCACTGCTCCCTCTGCCCCAGTACTTTTAAGAGCATTCAACTGGTTGGTTTAAACCTGGTGTTGTCCTGGGTTATACTGGGTTTATACCTGTTTAGTCCTGGTTTAAACATGGTTTAGTCCTGGTTATATCTGGTTTAGACCTGGCTTAGTTCTGGTTTAGACCTGGTTTAGTCCTGGTTTAGTCCTGGTTTAGTTCTGGTTTAGTCCTGGTTTAGAGCTGGTTTAGTTTTAGTGCTGACCTGGTTTAGTGCTGGTTTAGTCCTGCTTTAGTCGTGGTTTAGACCTGGTTTAGTCCTGGCTTAGTCCTGGGTTGTCATTGCCTGATTTGGCACCCGGTCTGATTTGGCCCCTTTTTAATTAAACTCATTTAACTCTTTAAACTTGTTTATTATGTGTTCTCTCTGATGTAGCAACATGTTTGATGTAGCCACAAAGTTTGGCAATTCCACAGATCTTATTCTTAGAAATAGAAAGCATAATATTCGTATTCGACTGTAACCATCAACCATTTGACCATAACCTGTTTATATTCCAAGAATCAATTTGATTGAATGAATCTCAAGTTGAGATTTGTCCAAAGTATGGTTACTATAGCAACTTCAGCGCTTGTGCCAAAGTATTTGGGCATGCTCCATTTGATAAAATCGGCCCATGACATTTTTGATTTTCCACAGAAGAGGTGAGAGTGACTTACTGAAAAAAAACTGTTGGCTAATGCTAGTTTGTGACTGTAATTTTAAGTGTGAGAGACTTTTTTAAGAGCACAAATCAGCTCCCCTGTTGTAGTTCCAGCTAAGTCAGCTCTGTATGGCCAGATTGTGCTAAAATAAACTAACTTGAGTAACAGAGCTTCAAACAGAACAGTGCGTCCAGTTAGCTTCACCCCCAAAGAATGTTAATGACATCGCCTGCAAAGTATCAACTAGGACATGAATTATGCAAATACAAAATCACACTGTTTACCTATTTTTGTTGTGTTTCAGACCCGAGTTGGGGCTCGTGTTCTCTGGGCGTCTTCATCTGTCTGGACTGTTCTGGAGTCCACAGAAACCTCCCCAACACAAGCAAAGTTAAATCACTCAGTCTGTCACACTGGGACGACCACGAAATACGGGTAAACCAGGACTAAACCATTACTGAACCAGGACTAGACCAGGCCTAAACAAGGAGTAAACCAGGGCTAAACCAGGGCTAAGCCATCACTGAATCTGGACTAAACCAGGAGTAAACCAGGACTAAACCAGGACTAAATCAGCACAAAACCAGCACTAAACCAGGGCTAAAACAGGACTAAACTAGGATGACCGGGACTAAACCAGGACTAAACCACGACTGAACCAGGACTAAATTGCTGTGTTTTTTATTTTAGTTCATGGCGGAGAACGGGAATGAGAAGATGAAGAGCATATATGAGGCCGAGGTTCCTGTGTACTATTACAAACCCACTCACAAAGACTGTCAGTGAGTCACATCCCATAATACCCACAGGTTATAGGTCAAAGTTAGGCCTGTTATAATCACTACGTTTACACACATGCCAGGAAAACCGGATAACTGGTGTAGTCCAATTTAAACTGCTTTATGAAAATGCATGTAAACACGGGAACTACAATTGAGGTGTGATTTTCAAAGATTCCAATGACACATCTGAAGAAGCCAGTACGTACTTGGATACTTGTAACCACGCAGTGCGATTTATTTTCTGAGTAACAGAAGGAACAGAACAGAAACAGCAGAACAGAACAGAAACAGCCATGAAAAGATTAGACATGTGTTTGAACGTTTACTCAAACAAAAGCAATGACAAACCATGGCCTCTCCATCGAGCATGCACCGAGCACACATGTTGTTTTGGTCTGCTACGTTAAAGTCAATGTATATTTGTGCTGCGGAGAGCAAATAACTTGTGAGTTGTCTACTTCTGGTGTGGTTATAAATGATAAGTCGTTTTTATTAGTAATTACAGCTGCAAAGTTTTTGGTACTTATGCTAAATTACTACAAGCGTTTGGAATTCCGACAGCAAGTATCATAGGCTGAAGGTAATGGCTCTTCCCGCTCACACCGCTGGTTTAGCAGGGATTAAGTGCTTTGCAGTGCTGTCAGTCAAACCTGTTCCTTACACTAGAGGTAGCAGCCTTGTGGAAAAAGGTGCCTTTGTCTGTTGTTAATGTTCATAACTTGATTTATAGACGAAATAGCCAAATAAAAACCCCAGGATCATGTAGAGCGGGTTAATATGAACATTTTAAGACCAAAATGATGAGTTGATGGAGCCAGAAGCGCGCCCATGTTCACTTGCTATTTGGGACGCGGCGGCTAGCAGGTTAGCTATGGTCAGAGATGTATACCATATGCAAGCGCCTGAACGCCTTGTAGCCTCTGTTTGTTCCTATTCGTTTTTTTTATCTGTTCTAGACAGGGACACAAGTGGTTTTGTGGTAAAAACGCCATGGCTACAATAGTTCTAAAGCAAGAAAATTGGGGCTCAGTTATTTGGGAAAAATATCTATTATGTTTATTCTGATAAACATTAAGAGTGCGATTTATGGTTTTAATAACAGGATTCTGTTCAGAGTTTACATTTGAAACACATCCAGGAGAATTTTCTATTTTTATGCAGAATTTGATGTTTTGTTGTCTGTGGACAAAGTTATGGTACTTCAAAATAGCAGCCTTTGTGATTTGCTAATTGTGTCCATTAAAATAGCTATTTACATTTCATTGCAACTAATCTTGCAGCCCTAAATAATAAAAAATAAATTAAAAAGAAACAGCACTTTAAGGAGTCTTCCTCACTCATTTCTGCTCAAATTATATTGTATTGTAATTAGGTTTTCAAAAGTATTGAAAATCAGGTGCTAATTGATACTAAAACTAGTATCAAAACAAGATACTCATTTGATCAAGTATCGATACCGTGTATCGAAGTATCGTGACAGGCCTATGCACAGAGCTTTTCTCTAATATTTCTATTTTAATACAGTATCTCTGGACCATTTTGTTGTTTTGTGTTTTCAGGGTTCTCAGGGAGCAGTGGATCAGAGCCAAATATGAGAGGAGGGAGTTTTCAGAGCCAGGAAAACCCTTCATCTACGAAGAAGGTATGATCCTTAAAATCCAGTTTGGTTTTCCTGGGAATATCTGGGACAAGAGACACAGTTTTCCTGGTTTAGTCTTTGATTAGTCCTCAGTTGGTAGAGTGTTTGTCCACTGATCCAAAGTCGGTGGTTCGAATCCCACTCTCGACATAAACATTATTGGCAGAGAGGTCAGATCCACCGATTCACAGGCTGGCGATGCAGATTCTTCCACAGATGAAAACTGTTGCTGATATTTTGTCATTTCCTTGTTTCCTTCAGTACTGTGAGAGGAGACGCTGATGTTTCCTTGTTTTCTCGTTTCCTTGTTTCCTTCAAGAGTGTGAGAGGGGACTCTAATGTTTCCTTGTTTTTCTCATTTCCTTGTTTCCTTCAGGAGTGTGAGTGGGGACGCTGGATGTTTCTTGTTTTCTTGTTTCCTTGTTTCCTTCAGGAGTGTGAGAGGGGACACTGATGTTTCCTTGTTTCGTCGTTTCCTTGTTTCCTTCAGGAGTGTAAGAGGCGATGCTGATGTTTCCTTGTTTCATTGTTTTCTTCAGGAGTGAGGGAGGGGATGCTGATGAAGCGAGGGCGGGATAATGGACAGTTCCTGAGTCGGAGGTTCGTTCTGTCGGAGCGAGAGGGCACTCTGAAATACTTCACCAAATACGATGTAAGCAGCACCTTTGAAGCACAGTGTTTAACCTGTAGGAGTTCACTACATAGTGCATACTATTTCACATGTTAAAGAGATTTAAAGGGCATATGACAGTTTAGATTAGTCATTTCTCTAAAACACAGTTAACATGACTATATTTAAGATTTTACTAAAATTTCCTGGTTGGACAAGGGCAGCAGATATGACATGCATAGAAGTATGTTAGCAACCACGTTAACAAGAGCCAAAACATGTCTAAGTCTTCATCAGGGCAAAGTAAAAAAAAGCCTGGTGCCTGACAGCATTTAAATGCATGGTCATGTGACCAATGAACATGTGATCCCAGACATGACAAAAACAATAATACAAAAAAGTATTGTATTTAGAGTGATTTGTGCATGTTTGAGCAATCTTGAAACGCTTATTTCTGGTTCCATGGACTGGTGTGGAGTACCAAAATAAAAGCACAGAATTCAAAATAAAAGTCTCTGTATTTAAATGAACTGGAAAACACCAAAACAGGTCAGATACATAGAGATACGTAATAGTTTTGAGCGCTTTGGCCACGCCCCCTTTTAGTCAACAAATTAATCTGTAGCACATGTCTTTAGTCCCCCAACAGTCGACCACAGTACTCGATACAGTGTTGTTTTTAGGTGAGTTCTTCTCACCCGAACACATTTAACTGCATGGTAGACTGTGTGTTTATTAAATCTTTTTATAGTCAGATGTTGAGTTTTGTTCCTGTATGTCTCTTTGCTCCAGGCCAAAGAGCCCAAAGCCGTGATCAAAGTGGACACCATCAATGCCACGTTTCAGCCCGAGAAAATGGGAAACCCCAACGGCCTCCAGATCACATACCTCAAGGACTACAGCACCAGGAACATCTTTGTGTACCACGACAACGGAAAGGTACAGATCTGTGCTTTTACTGAGAAAATATCCATTTTAAGATTGTGTTGGGAGGTGAGAGGAGGAGTCCCACTGCTGTGTCATGACCACAAGCACAAAATAAAGTGGATATATTATGTAAATGAACTTTTACGTCATCATTTGCTTACTCAAAGTTGTATTTAAATTGACTCAAGCGTGTTTGAGTAATCCTGTATTGTCATACATTCAAGGGTGGGTAGTGCTCAGTTTCATTTACTTCAGTAACTTTATAAAGAAATTGTAACTTTAGTAACTTTATAAAGAACATTACTTTTCTAGCAGCATACTTTTTGAGTAATATTTGTATTGAAGTAACAGTACTCTTATTTAAGTAAAAATTGGTACTTTTCCCACTGTGAAGTCTACAAAGTGACAAAAGCTTTATGCTCACAATATGAAATGATTTGAACAGTTTCTTGCACAGATATAATTTAGTTTGTCTTATTTTTGTGTCTGAAAAATGAAAGTACCAGATTTTGTGCATTATTTGTTCTTCCAATTACATTCACTTCAAATTATAAATCAGATGTTACGTCCTGATAGTTCCTGTTCAAGTTACTCTTACTTGACTAGTACTTTTCCCAAATACTTTTTTACTCTTACTTGAATAATTTCTTGGACTACTGCTTTGTACTTCAACATGAGTAATATTATTCTGAAGTAACGTTACTCTTACTTGAGTAAAATTTTTGGATACTCTAGAGTAGGATATGTGAACAGTGACCACTCCGTGTTCAGTTCAGTTTTGTTTTCACTTACCTCTTATCTCCGCCCACTTCTCTCTCCTAACTTACAGTTATTCAAAATGGACTTATTCTTACTGTGGGTCAAACATATAGGGTTCAAAATGTCACTTAGCCATAAAAACATGTAAATACGTGATTTGATATGTCACACAGCAGTACTTATGCTGCGTTCCAGTTGTCCTCGGAGGTTGGATTTTCCAAGCTCCGACTTGTAAATTTACACTGGAACACACCATCTCAGAATTCCTACTCAGAAACTCGGGCAACATTTCAAAACCCCAAACTGTTTCCAACTCCGAGTTAGAAAATCCAACATGGCCGCATCCTGTGTATTGAGAAAATTTGATATCCGACAGTTCAAATATTGACTGTACTTAGTGTTAGTTTCCCTTTCGCTGCTCCTTCCTGTCCACGTTCTGTATGTGACCCTGCTCCTGTGCAGCCTCTGAGCCTCTGCAGTTATAAATGCGCTGTTATGCTAATGTTGCTAACGTGTACATGAGCTAATGTCAACAAAAGCACAAATTCACACTGTAACGTTGATTTGAAAGTAACAAATGTAATATCAATATCCGGGTTAATAAATTGACTCAATTTGACCAGCATTCTGGCAGATTTGAGCACTTTCTAGTTTTTATTTCTACTTTTAAGTCATTGCTGTACATATACTGTGATGTACTGGTTATTGTTTTCCGACTTGTGCTCTTGAACACAGAAACTCCGACCTCAGAGTTCCAACCTCTGAGCATAAATGGAACACAGCATTAGTCCATGGCTGAGGTAGGTCTTTTAAAGGTAAAGGAAAGTTGGCGGTTCGATTCCAGCGCCAACCAAGAATCAGTGGCAGTTTGAATTCAACTTTAGCCAGATCGTACTATCTGTCTATTACTGCTAGCCCCAGGGCAGCTAATCACAATCAAATCAAGATCACTATTTGAATGCACTTACCAAATGATGATTTTTAGCACAATGATTTCCTCCGCAAACAACAAAATCTTTCTTATTCTGCATAAAAGCTGCTAACCCTGCAATTTCTTTGAACAGAATCACATGTGTGTAACTGTAAAGCATTATATTTGTCCAAGAATCAGGAAGTTGCAAGCTAGTTGTTGTTAGCTTTACTGTGACAACAAAACTCCGCTCTGGTCTCTGAAAGTTGTGAAAAATGCTTATAAACTCATCATGGTGAATAATTAGGATGCCCAGAATGCATAAGATAAGTGGGGAATAACTTTTGACCAGTGCAAACCGTTTAAAGTGAGCTAGTTCTGTTTTTCATGTTTTTAAGACAGTAAAAATCAAGTATGGAGCCATTAATTACCTTTGAGTGTCCAGAAAGCACTCTATTAGACTAATTCATTGTCTTATGAATCTGCAGACTCAGTTGAAGTGATGGGGTCAGTTTTGCAGTGCTCCGGTCTCAGGGCATCTTCTGTCATTAGTTTTCATTTTTCAGAACAATCCAATGAACCATGACATTTTAACTCCTCGTTTATCAAAATCTGTCATAAACAAAGTGAATATGAAAAATTGATAATGATCTGTGCTCAGAGGAGGATGACAAATCGAAACTATTTGACCTGGAAATGTGCGATGAAAACAAAATCAGAAACGAAGCTTTGTCACTTGAAAAAACTTGAATAATGTAATATTTTTGAATTATTTTTAGATATGATTATTACTGTGATAGTGTGAAATTGCAGTATTAGTTATTGTTACATCTGAATTCTAAAAAAGCAGAGAGAACTACATAGACCATGATCCTTTGCTCATGGGCATTAAGGCTGTAGTCGACTAAATAAATTCTTGAAAAAGTACAAGGAAACAAAGTATTTATATAAAGACAGATTAAACTTCTGAATCATGAGTTTAATCTGACTTTTTACATATAAATACCAAACAATACCAAATCTTCTCTTTTCTCATTTTTCTGTTTTTGAGGCAGTTTTTTTGTTTTGTTTTTCAGGAAATCGTGGACTGGTACAACTCGATCAGGGCTGTGCAGCTCCATTATCTCAAAGTGGCCTTTCCTGGAGCCACAGACGCAGAGGTGAGAATCTGACTGTCTCCTGTGTGGAATCTAACATTGTTTAACTTTCTGGAGGTGCCACCTGCATGATTCCATGGAAATAGAATGTTAAAACCATACTTTGGAACATTTTCTATGGAGATAGATATGTTTTGTACCATACTGTGGAATATTATAGCCAAAGAAACAACATTTACATTGAAACAAACAGACAAAGGTCCTCCTCCGGGCCAAATAAGAGTCAGGTTTGTGGAAATGCAAGCCCGCTCACAGTAAGGACACATGTTGTTCATTGTTTTTTTAGATGCTAAAAAGTGACTCAGTGGAGCTTTTAAGGATGAATATTATGCAAAATACGACTCTTGTATTGTTTTCTTGTATTTTCAGCTGGTGCCAAAACTGACACGAAACTTCCTAAAGGAGGGATATATGGAGAAGACTGGGCCCAGAGTGAGTGCTTTGAACCTGTTCTTAGAACCACTCCCATGGGGCTGAAATAGGGTTCTTGGGGTTCATGTATCATCCAATCCAATTCATTTAAACAGCACTGTTACAACAGGTTGGTAGCAAAAAACAAGATGTAAACTGGATAAATAAAGTGGTAATTTAATTTAACAGGATTGAAAACGGAATCAAAAGTGTTACTTTTACAAGGGCATATTTACAAGGTTAATCAGTAACCTCCAAACAGAACTTCATGGCCCTGTTTCAAGAAGCACAGAGAAAGTTTACCTACACCCTGAGTCACAACAGTAACTCATTCTGTGACCCTAGCCTGGCCCAGAGCAGGTTTTATTCCTCTAACCCAGAGTTTAACCAGAATCTGCTCCTGAAAGAGAGCTCTGATTGGACAGCCACAGTTACTAAAGGAGTAGGAACAGTTAAAACTAAGGCTTGTTCCAAATTCGTTAAATTGGCCATGAAGTCCCTACCTCCTTAAGCCAAAACCAGATGTGCGTCACCGTCTGCCATGAGGACTGTCCGAATAGTCCGCTGAGTTAGGAAGGAGTTAGGAAAAGGAGACTGTATGCTTCCTTTCATAGCTCCTTTAGCATAGGAACCTTGGGAGCTTCCTAATGAGCGGTAAGAAGCTATGAGGCATCCCACAATACAGTGCACATTTTCCCAGAAGGTTTCCGAACACAGCCGTTCTCTGCATGAAGAGCATTGAAAAGTTGAATTGCCTCAGACATTATACAATACCTGGATAAACCAAACTCTATATAAGAGTGAAAATGAAAGCTTTTAGGGCCACCACAGCTTCAAGCCATTTATTTGAAGACTGCATACTGACATAAGGGAAGATCTGCGCACATTGTTTAAATTTATGAAACCTAAAGCCACATGGCTCATTTGCATAAACTGATGGAGCCCCATGCACCGCTCTCTGCTCCGCCGCAGACTAAAGGACAGGATTTGATGGAATATTTGATGGGACAGAGGACAGAGTAGAGGCTGTGCAGCTGATAGTGAGTCTGGAGAATATTTATTCCCTTCTGTGCATCGGCGCATATCGAGATGTTGGAGGTGGTTCACTTTTAAACTTTTCAGAGTCACAGATCGTACAGTCTGTGAGGTTTAATGCAAACATGTGCAAACACTGGGGTCATTTAAGTGCACTGTCATGCTGAAATTCTCATTAAAATTAGAGCAGCAGAGGGTAGACTTATTGTAGTCAATTTTGTGGGTGTTGTAGTTTTTTGTTTTTTTTATTAAACAGCTGTAGTGTCACATGACTGCTCCATTGTTCCTGCATCATTCCCCAAATGCAGCTGAGGCTCCTCCTATCTGCCTAGGACTCTTATGGCTGACTCCGTGACATAGCTCCAAAGGTAAAGGAGTTAGGGGCTAGGACCTAGGAGCTAGGAGCTATGATCTGAACTATTCGGAATGAACCTAAATTTAATGGTGAGGATCTAACTTTAAGTGAATTTATTTGTAATTTATGATATAATAATATAACACAACGCATTGCTTATGATAACTACTTAAATTTGGTCATGTTTATCAGCTTGATGTCAAGCAAATGGATCAATTAATTGAGTAAATGTATTTAATGTCACATATAAAAGTACAGTTTATGTTACTACACTCCAAAAGCTCAAATATATATCAAACCTTTAAGAGCAACATGTGCAAAGTGATGTTGTGTAAAATGATTTAAGTTTTAAAATAGTACTTAGTGAGCTACAAAAGTGCAAGTGTAAAAAGTAAATAAATAATGTATTGTAATGCATCATATTCATTATTAATTAAATATTATGTAACATCCCATTTTATATATCAAACCTGAATTTCACCCGTCCACAGTCACATGACTTCCTGTCCCTCTAAAATGGAGGCCTCCTCTGGTACATTGTTGCCATAGTGAATCCTCTTTTCTGGGATCCGTTGATCGTGGCTGCTCTCCTCAGCTAAACTAAAGTGAACAAACTCTGATGCTACATTCAGAGCGTTAGGGCCGTCAGGTTGAGTGAACTAAGGCCCAAACCTAATTCTACCCCTTAGTCCTTTGCCTTAGCCCTTCCCCTTCATTTTTCTGTTTAATGCTCAGCCCACAAGCCCACGTCATCCATGCTCCCGCACGACAATTCTCCATAAATATACAAAAACAGATAGTGCTTTGAACGGGGAGGGACTTAGCACGTAGAGCAAGGGGAGGGGAGACTCAGAGCGTCAGCAATGAAAGTGACACTTAGTAAACATTTTAATACGTTGTTTTTGATGAAAAACAATAAAAAATTACATGGCGATCTAAATATGTTATGTGTTAGCAGTTAATACCCCATAGAAGTAAAATACCCCCTCTTTAGAAATTGGCAGAACTTCTTCACAAAGTTCTGCGACCTCTGTTTAAACTGAGAAATTGGCTAATAAAACATTAACGTGTATTGACTGAAGTGCAGTCTTGTTTTTAAAGAAGACTATGAGATCCCAAAGCAGTGAAACTCTGCACTGTCAGTACTTTGAGTTTACTTTGAGTTTACTCTTCCTTTATATTGGATCTTTATGGGGTTGTTCAAGAGGGCACTGGTTTGATATGGCCAAGCTTCCCTCACCCCAGACACTTGGGGTGTCTCTCTCTGAATCACCTCAATTAACTACTGTTAAGCAAAAAAGATTGTAAAAAATTTATCAATTTTTTTCTGATAACTTGTGTCCATTCTGTTACAATCCAGTGTCAGGAGAGTGGTGAGAAGTCCTGTCTTAGTCCTTGTTAAGTCCAGGTTTAGTTCTGGTTGAGTTCTGGTTTAGTCCTTGTTTAGTCCAGGTTTAGTTCTGGTTGAGTCCTGGTTTAGTTTTTGTTTAGTCCAGGTTTAGTTCTGGTTGAGTTCTGGTTTAGTCCTTGTTTAGTCCAGGTTTAGTTCTGGTTGAGTTCTGGTTTAGTCCTTGTTTAGTCCAGGTTTAGTTCTGGTTGAGTTCTGGTTGAGTCCTGGTTTAATCCTGGTTTTGTCTGGGTTTAATCCTGGATTAATCCTGGTTTAGTCTAAGTATAAATATCAGGTCTCTCTCTGACTGCTCCTGTTGTGTTTGCAGCAAACTGAAGGCTTTAAGAAGCGTTGGTTCACTCTGGACCAGAGACGACTCATGTACTTCAAAGATCCTCTGGTAAGTCGTGGTGCCCTCTTCACTTTATAAAACTGTAGAGGTGAGGCGGATCAAACATTCATAACAGCGCAGCTATGCAAAATTAGAATGTAGAGTACATTTATTATAAAACTATTGAGTGCACCGTGCACTAAATATGTAATAACATGTTTTTGAATAGCACATCACGCCTCACTCAGACTCGGTCCAGCTGTGACTGCAGTGTGGGAGCTGTTTAGTGTGACACTCACACAGAGCAGTGCTCTGTTGTGCTGCTGTGTCACGCCGTAACTATTCATTTATTGCTGGGTTTCAGATGACATCACAACATTCTATAGGCCAATCATTTAATACAGAGAGGCAGGTAAAATGAATATTGTTCAAATGCAGATTTTTGTTGTAATACAATGAGTTCTTGAGTCTAATCAATAATAGAAATGATCAGATTTACCTTTTAGATATTTCATGGTAAAGTGCAATGTGATCAAGAGGGAATGTTGGCCCTTGCCCCCAGTATGACATCATCACATTCTAGAATATGAAAACCACCAGTTAAGGGCAAAGGCTGTGATCGGCTCCGGGGTCCAGCAAAAATAGATTCCCAACAGAGATAATCCAAAGAACCACAACAGCTCCGCCGACACCACCGGAGCTGCACACCGTGCGGTCTGAGCTCCTCTCGTCACTTTGTATTCTGAATACACACAGCCAGCGGAGCTGCACAGTGTGCGGTCTGAGCCTGGGTGAGACAGATTCCAATGTGTTACAAAAAATATGATAATACATAAAATGAAATGTAACAAAATAAAACAAAAACAATAAAAACAATACATTTTCATTTTTTTCACACTCAAATTATGATTATATTTTGTGCTAAAAGACACTGGGCTGAAAAGTATTCACTTCTGGTTTAAGTTTTATTTAAAATCGGTCTTGTTCATAGACATTAATATTAAAATATTATAAATTTGTCGTTGGTTAAACCCTGTTGTTGCCGTATCTACCAGAGCTCTTAGCTTGTGAATGGAAATGATAGAAATGGAGTCTCCTAATCTCTTCATTTATAAACACCCACATCATAATTTCACCAAACATATTATCGACTTTTTTCCTGTTTAAATGTGAACAAATCTTGTACATCTGCGCCCTCCTGAACTGTTCTGTGAAAATCCAGCCTGATATTCACTGTGAGATGTGGAGGAGTTTCCCATTGGTAAAATCACATTACGGTTATGGCACTGAGAATATGAACTCATCCTTCTGTGGAAATGCCATATCCAGGGTCATTTTACACCTCTATAATGGGCTTTATATACGGCCTCTGTCACTCTATGGATTTAAATGGTAAATAAGCTAAGATCTGTGGACTCTGGCAGCGCCGCAGAGGAGGCAGATCAGACAAGTGCATTTTAGGCATCAAAATAAATGCTTAAAGGAAATATATGTATCCTGTGCTCTTACAGTTTAAAAATAAAGGTATTACGATCACAACTGAACCTGGGTTGCCAGTGCCTTAACCTGCAGATAGAGGGCACATACAAGTTTTTCTCATTCTCAGTATATGGACAGGCCTCATGTCAAAGCTCAGAACTCCCAGAATTCACTCACTGAGCTGCAGAGGCTGCACTAGCACTGATTCATGATTGGCTGCAGGTGCTGGGGTTTAGGTAGTGATGATTCAGGTCAGAGAGCGTCCTTCAACTGGATTTTGGCATTGAAACTGGCAACCAAAATGAGAGAGAAAAATGGCTTGAAAACATGCATTCTGAGTGAGGTCGCCTCTCCATAGATTTGGCCAGTAATTTGCCTTTATGTGTCCACTCACTTGTCTCTATGGAGATAGATCAGTTTAGTGCCGTACTGTGGAAAATTCCCCTCCACCCGTAAAGTTCCATGGTGCACCTTTAAACTTCATATCCACTTAACTCTCTTCAGCTCAGTATATGTGGTATCAATCAATCAATATCACTTTATTTGTCCCGTAGGGGCAATTTAAGCACCTTAAGCATTAAAATAATAATCGAAAGCTCAAACAAAAGTCTCAGTGCGGCTCAACAGGTAGGGATCCAGTAGATCCAGTGTCAGGGCAGTTTGAGGTGAGTAACAACCCTCAGGACAAATGTGTCCCTCCTCTGTGTCCTGCAGCGTCACAGCAGCCTCCAGGGGGAGCCAGGTGAAATCCGGAGACACAGGAAGGTCTCTTCTAAGCCTCTCTCTCACTCCACGCCATTGTTTTGGTTAGTGATGAGATGGGCCAAGTGTTTCCTGTGGAACTTCTTCTGACATATTTGGTGTAGAAAGCCTGTTGCATTGTTATAAAAAGTCTGCGCTAAATGGTTAGCATAACTATCTCCAAGAAGGCTGAATGAATGAAAAACAAACAAAACAAACTGCTCATCGTCCTTTGAACTACACAGGCTACACTTCTTAGTTGGTCAAAATCCCCAAATGTTAATTTTAAATTTTAAGACAAAAATTTAAAAAGTAAAAAAAAAACTGCTCAGTGTGCCAGCCATTCAGCCACAAGAGCAGCCAGCCATGACCATGGGAACCACGGAATTTGTGGGGGTCATATGAGGCTAGTGTCGCGGGTCGGCCTTCCAAGCTCAGAGGACTCGTCGTGGGGTGAGCCGCTCGGGTAAGACTGGGTCACACAGACCTGATGTAAGAGATCAGAGCCACAGTGCAATACCCTCTGCTCCCAGGGGTTGGACCAGGGCAGAGGGACCAGAGGCTCCAGCTAATGAACCTTAGTTAGCGCCACTGACAACAGCTACTCAAACTGACTTTTTTTTTTTAGTTAAAGTCCTATATTACGCAAAATTGACTCAACTCCAGGTATGTTTTTGATGTGGAAATAACATTATTACATTGATCAAAAAATTGTGTAATATGAGCCTATGACAGGTTGGACTACTCATTTTACACAGTAAAGATCATTATATTTAAGATTTTACAAAAAATTTACAATTCTTTTTCTGAGTTTGGCCATTTTTTAGGTTTAAAAATGTTACTTCCTGGTTGGAAATCATGACATCACGCTGGGGAATTCCATAACTGTTACCTAGAAACCATGTTGTTGACTGGGCCAAAACTCCGCTAATGTACACAGACATTATTATTTGACAAATAAAAATATAAGAAAACAAATTTATTTTGCGTATAGTATTGTATTTTGTAATTGAAAAACGTGTTTCTTGTGTAAATTGAATAGAATTCTCCCTAGTGTGATGTCATATCAATACAGAACTCTCCACTTCCTGTAATTTTCAACTTATTTTTCAACTTTTCTTCGCAAATTGCTTCTTGGTGGGTGGAAAACTATAATTTATACAGGTGTTATACCACCAAATCTTAAAACCTGTCATATAATCATTTAATAGTGACAGTGTTGTTTTCTCTGCAGGACGCCTTTGCCAAAGGAGAGGTGTTTTTGGGGAACAAGGATCACGGCTACAGCGCGACCGCGGGGCTACCGTCCAGCACGCACTGTAACGGCGCCTGGTCACACGGCATCACTATAGAAACGCCTGACCGCTGCTTCCTGTTTACCTGCGAGACGGAGACAGACCAACAGGAGTGGGTGCAAAAATTCAGTGAGGTCATGAGCGCAACCATGTCCCCCCAGGAGTACACAAGTAAGAGGAACATTTACTTAAATTATGTAAAATGGACTTTTTGGAGATTTCTACCATGTTATAACATTGTTCCTACATCCAAACATGGCTGAGGAAGTTTTAGTTGTCATCCATGCATGAGCATGACCATATTTTAGCGATCTCTCCTTACGGTTAGCTGTAGGATTCTGTCCAAAGCTCCACCCACAAGCCTACGTCGCCCATGCTCCTGCACAACAATTTTCCATAAATATACAAAAGCATGATACAAAACAATACACTACAACTTCACAAACCTGATGTGATGTGCAGTAGTTTCATTAGTGGGATGCAGCTGATTGTGTTGTGGTAGCGCTCTGAAGGGGGAGTGAATTAGCACAGAGAGCAAAGTGAGTGAAGCATCAAAAACAAAAGTGGAACTTATAAAATTAATTAACTATTGTTAATAGGTTGTTATGGGCGAACGTAGCATTTTCAAAACACTAAAAGGTAACATGGTGATCTAGATCTGTTATGTGTTAGCAGTTAATACCCCATAGAAGTAAAATACCTCCTCTGTAAAGTTTGTTCTGGAGTGGTCTCCAGTTAAAATAGCTGAAATACCTGTGAGCTGAGTTGATCTAAGATAAGGAGAAAAGCACTCAACAGTTAATTTTGAAGGTAATTTCTTCATCTCATGCATGTTGTCTGCATCTGATTATAAAGCATTTTTATCAGTCATTTCCTCCCCACACAACAAAATCTCTTATTATTCTGCATAAAAACTGCTAACCCTGTAGTTTAGATCTGTACAAACATGTTCTGAAATGTGATTCTTGTATTAGTTTGTCAGTTCATATTTCATTGTCAATTCTTCTTGATGTGTTTAAAATGTAAACTTTGAACTAGATCCTATTATTAAAATATAAACCAGAACACACACAATCACAATGCTTGTCAGAAAAATTACAATTAGATTTTTTACTCAAATCATTTGGCCCCTAAACAAAATGTAACATTATCATCTAGGTTGAAGTATTTTACTTTTATGGGGTATTAACTGCTAACACATAACATATTTAGATCACAATGTTACCTTTTATTTTTTTTATTACCTTTCGCCAAAAACAACATATTAACATGTTTAATAAGTTTCACTTTCATTTTTGACGCTCTCACTCCCCCTTCAGAGCGCTATCACAACACAATCAGTGTGCATTCCGCTAATGAAACTACTGCACATTGCATCAGGTTTGTGAAGTTGTAGTGTACAGTTTTGTATCATGTTTTTGTACATTTATGGAAAATTGTCGTGTGGGAGCTTGGATGAGCATTGCACAGAATCTTACAGCTAACTGTAAGGAGGGTTCGAATAGGGCCTGGGAGAGATCGCAGAATTACTCAAACATGCATTAGATGGCGTGTAAAACCTCTTCAGGCATGTTTTTGATGAGGGAACAACATTATAACATGGTAGAAAGCGCAACAAAAATATAATGTAATATAAAATTTTGCATAATACCTCTTCTTTAATACTAAATACATGAAAAAACACAATATGTCTTCTTTAAACAGCCTCACTGGTCTGTTTCTAACCTGTATATCCTGTTGTTTCTTTTGTTTCAGTGGAAGCCTTGTTCAAACACAGACATTGATGAGACACCGGCTTGCGTGACCTCTCACCTCTGACCTCTCGGAGTCCTGCGGTAAAGATGCACTCGGACCACATCCATTTTCTCCTCAACTCCTCTGATTTTGTACCAGCCTCACAAGAGAGAAACGGTGAACCCAATGCATAACAGACGTACATTGTTAGTTCAAATAATATTACTGAAGTATTAATATTAATGAAATCCGTTACCTGCTAGACTCCATGGAGATGTTACTGCTGTGCCCGGAATGTTTCACAGTATGGCATTATTCTTGTCTATGTTCCATTTATTCAAATACATTGGTTTATGTGTGTTTATGTGTTCCGGGCATGGGGATGACCAAGGGCACGCTGGAGGGAGTAGTCTCTTGACTGGCCTGGGAACAGCTCTGTCACTCAAGTTAGACTTTAATCTGACCTTTATTTTAATACAATCTGACCATAAAGGACTTCCTGTTGAAAACCACACACCTCAACAGGACCATAAACGCTCGTATTGATCACAGGCTCTTGAGTTTTCAGACAGTCTTAAAACTTATCAGGCTGTGTTTGCTAATGTGTTCATTGTGTCACTGCTGAACATTCCACCATAGAGATACATGTAGAATACCCCCAGCGTGGCGTCACTGTAAAGTACAAATATCATACTGTGGGACATGCCGGGCAAAGCAATAACATCTTCATTGAGAGAAGATAGAAAAAACAGAAATCAGAAAAGTTACACAGTGCTTCTTTAAAAGTAAAACATGTGTGACCGTTGTTCATACCAAACTATTAAGCGTTTGGTTTTCATGTTTATGTTTTAGTATTATTGTGCAGTCAGGGAGAAGTGTTCTTACCTTGTAAAACACTAGCTCCCATTAAAGGTGCACAATGTATTTTTTTCTGGTAAAGTAATATGTTACTATTCTAAAAAGAAAGTTTAATATTTTAATTGTTCAGACACTGTTGTAGAATCTCTTCAGATATTACATGGTTAAACACTGCCCTCAGGTGGTAGAGTGTCAGAACACATGTCCATAGAAAATGCCAAGTTCTTTTTTTAAATAAATATGTAAACAATGAAATATTTTATTATGTGGTGATTTAATTCCAATCAATATGTCCCAACTCCTGCATTCTTCTTCCACTTCTCACAATAACGAAACCTCCTGACGCTAAGCAAGGCCAGGCCTAGTTAGTACTTGGATGGGAGACCGCTGGGAATATCAGGTGCCACCGTCAGGTAGTAGTGGCTCGAGTGCAAACTGTTGTTGTGTCCTTAGGCAAGACACTTCATCCACCTTGCTTACTATGAATGTGGTGTGTGTGTGTGTGTGTGTGTGAGTGTGTGTGTGTGGTGTGTGGGTTGTGTGTGTGTGTGTGAGTGTTGGTGGTGGTCAGAGTGGCCGATAGTGCAGACTGGCAGCCTGACTTCCGTCAGTCTCAGGGCAGCTGTGGCTACAACAGTAGTTTACCATCACTGAGTGTGGAGTGAATGGATAGTACACTGTAAGGTGTCTCTGGGTGCTGTATAAATCCAAAGCATTATTATTATGTTCTTCCGATTATATTGTGACCTGAATAATCACAATTATCAATTATAGGTCCTATATTACGCAGCATTGACTCCTGTGAGCTTTTATCTGTTATAAAGGATTAATATTGTTCTATTCACAAAAAACATACCTGAAGAGTTGTTGTTGTCTCATTCACACATCTTTGAGTAACCCTTTATTATTAGTCTGTCTCCGTCCCAAGATCAAAATGCTCCATTTTCACCTTGTGGTGTCATGTAGTGTTAGTTTTAAGGTTAACAGCTATTTATTTTTAGCCTTAACTGAACTATTTTACTCTTCACTCTACTACTCTGCTCTAGAATAAGTTTAAGTTGTTGCTTTTATTTTTTTTATATTTTTGTTTAACCTTTTGTTCAGTTGAGATTGTAAATAGGAAGTCTCTAATATCTGCTGGTGCACCGAGGAGTGAAGCCGTTTCAATGAGGCTAAAACAATAGCTGTAACTTCAAAGTTTGGCTAATCTAGGGCTGAATGAATGATGAAAATTATTCTTGTGAAAGTGTATGGAGTTTAAAAATATGAAGGAGCACTTCCTGTATTTATTTATTTGCTTGATTGATTGGGACAGTGCATGTTAATGGACAGACATGATACAACATGAATGTAAACACACTGGATTATAGCCAAAGGCTTGTACTGCCAATTAATCCAATTAATGGTATTACAAGGTGGAGGTTTTCATTTTGAGGAAAAAACACAGCCTAAATATGCAAGATTTGTGAATGAAACAATGAAAAAAACACAATGTGTTGTTTTTGATGAGGAAACAACATTATAACATAGATCAAAAATAGTGCAGTATAGGCCCTTTAACCGAACACTCTTGGTATCCCTAGTTTAAGTCTTGCTCTAGTATTGCTCTAGACTATTAATATGGCATTGACCCATATAGTGTTGTCACAGTACTAAAATGTCAAACTCGATTTCGATACTAAGGAATAGACTCGATACTGATTCTGATGCCATGATGATAATAAAAAACATTCTTTATTTAGACAATAGAATGTGATTTTCAACATTAAATCAAAGTATTTTCTTTTATATTACCACGTGGTAATAATAATAACTGTGTAATCCCTCAGTCATCCAGGTAGGTTCCACAGTGGTCCATGGACATATACTAGTCTATGTGGTCTTATCCTTGAATGTGACTTTTTTGTATCGATACCTGCTCAAATGAGTATTTAGTTTCGATACTAGTTTTAGAATCAATCTGATTTTCAATACTTTTGACCCATATAGTTTACATTTTTCATACCTAACAGTAATATATTTCCAATGGCCCCGCTCCTCTCACTTGCCATGCCCACGTCAGGAGCTCTCTGGTGGGTGCGTAAAGCCACACTGCGGTGCTTTGAGGTCGGGGTAATAAATCTACAGCTGTGAACTAGTTTTCACCTCAGTGTTAAAGAGCTCACATATATTCGACAAAAAGGGGTTGTGCAAAGGATAGACAAGCCCGAAATGCAAAATCTGTACACTCAAGCTTACAGTTAGTTATCAGACCCCAGAGCAGCAGCAACGATCTGAGGATATTTTCAACATGGCGGAGTGTAAAGTAATTAAATAAGTTCATAGAGTTTGACATATTGCTTAAGTTTGTGAAAGAATTTCTCAAGACAAATCTGCAAATTGAATGGATAACCCAGGAGCACCATGGAGACGTTCGAAATAGCGTTCAGAATAATTCGAAATATTCTGTGTTTGTATCAGAAATTGTGCCAGCAATGCAGAAGTGAGCGGCCATCTTGTTTTGTTTTAATTTTGAAGAGTCCGAAGAGATAACTGGAGAAAAACACATTTTCACCACTTTTCTAATGCCCAAGGTCGGTTTATCTTTTGTTTTATTGGAATTTGAATTTGTTGAATTCTGATGGACAGGACTTTAAATGTTTAAATTATATTTTTATTTATTTATGAGACAGGCTTTTGTGAACTCTTGGCAGTCAAATTAAAGGAACTGTATGTAAGATTTTTATTTTAAATTATATAACCATGACCAAGCTGCATGTGTTCCCAGATACAAGGTAGCTTTGACTAATAATAATAATAATAATAATTTGGTGTAGCCAATCATGAATCAGTGCTAGTGCAGCCTCTGCAGCTCAGTGAGTGAATTCTGGAGGCTCTGAGTTTTCACATGAGGCCTGTTCATATACTGAGAATGACAAAAGCTCATATGTGTCCTCTATCTGCAGGTTAAGGCTCTGGCAACACAGGTTCAGTTGTGACTTTTTTAAAACTGTAAAAGTGAAGGCTACATACTATACTTAAATAAGTCCTGAACTTAAATTTCTTCTTATATTTTTACATCGTTTGATTATTTGTCATCATTTTAAATCATAGAAATTCATATCCTAAAACTAGTGTCTCTTCTGGAAAATAAACTTGGATCAGATTTTGGTTCAGGATACAAATCTCCAAATAAAGACAAATAAAATTTATTTAAAATAGAATTAAGGTACAGTGATCTGGAAGAATAACTGGGCCCTAGGTTTACAAAACAGGACATTTTTTTTAATCTGACCATTCATTTTTCCTAACCTGAAAATACCAGATTGTGTGCATTATTTAATGTTGTTTAATGTTGTCCTTCCAAATACATTCACTTCAGATGATAAATCAGATGTTACGTCCAGACCGTTACCTTTACTTGAGTTGTAGTTTCCCCCAAATACGTTGCTTTTATTTGAGTAATTTTATGAAATACTCTATAAATAATAATAATAATAATAAATACTTTTACATGAACAATATTACTTTTAAAGGAACTGTATGCAGTCTGCACTCTTATAGTTTTGAAAGGTATTACAATCACAACTGAACCTGTGCTGCCAGAGCCTTAACCTGCAGATAGAGACACAAGTTTTTCTCATTCTCAGTATATGGACAGGCCTCATGTCAAAGCTCAGAACTCCCAGAATTCACTCACTGAGCTGCAGAGGCTGCACTAGCACTGATTTATGATTGGCTGCAGGTGCTGGGGTTCAGGTAGTGATGATTCAGATCAGAGAGAAGCATTTTAGGTTTAAACCAAGTTGATTTCAGGTTTGAAACTGGAAACCCAAAAAAGAAATGTGAGGTTCATTCTCCTTTCTGATTGGATAATCACCCTTAAGAACCAAAGCACTAAATTATAACATAAACAACTTGGCCATCATGTCCAATGTTGAAGAATAAATCAGCATTAGAATTGCTATCAGTAAAAGCTATATTTGATTTGAACATGTTTACCTCGTATCTGGGAACACAAACCGGTCATGTTTGTGAAATTTACTTTCAGAATCTTACATACAGTTCCTTTAAGTAGTATTAGTCATGAATCCACTTCCCACCACTGGATCACAAACATCTGTTTTCTTATATACCTGGAGTTGTGTTTTGTTTCATTCACACATGTTTGAGTAACCCTTTATTATTAGTCTGTCTACATCTCCGAAGCTCAAAATGCTCTGTTCGACCTTGTGATGTCATGAAGCGGTAGTTTTCATGTTAACAGCCACCTTTTACCTTTGGTTGAGGAGAGATTGGCAGTTCCAGGGCTGAAATGATCCAAATTATTCTAGTGATGGGGTATGGATTTTCAGAACACAGTGGAGCACTTCCTGTGTTACCACATGACATCACAAGATGGAAAAGAGTGTTTTCCATCCATCAATTTTCTTTCTCATATCCGAGGCCGGGTCACGGGGGCAGCAGTCTAAGCAGGGACTCCCAGACGTCCCTCAGCCCAGACACTTCCTCCAGCTTCTCCGGTGGGACCCCAAGGCGTTCCCAGGCCAGCCGTGAGACATAGTCCCTCCAGTGTGTCCGGGGCCTCCTTACTGTGGGACATGTCCGGAACACCTCCCCAGGGAGGCGTCCAGGGGGCATCCTGATTAGATGCCCAAGCCACCTCAGCTGGCTCCTCTCAACGTGGAGGAGCAGCGGCTCTACTCCGAGCTCCCTTGTGACAGAGCTCCTCACCATATCTCTAAGTGAGCGTCCAGCCACCCTGCGGAGGAAACTCATTTCGACCGCTTGTATCAAGTAATTGCAAGTGCAAGTAAATCGAGAGATTTGCCTTTCAACTCAGGTCCTTCTTTACCACAACAGTCCGAAACAGCGACCACATCACTGCAGAAACTGCTCAATCCGCCTGTCAATCTCACGCTGAGGCAAGGACTCTCCACCGACCCAAAGAGGGCAAGCCACCTTTTTCAGGTCGAGAACCATGGCCTTGGATTTGGAGGAGCTGATTCTCATCCCAGCCGCTTCAC
>JACM01056042.1:0-17679 GCA_000787095.1 Periophthalmodon schlosseri
ATACAAAAACATGATACAAAACCATACACAACAGCTTGACAAACCTGTTGCAATGTGCAGTAGTTTCATTAGCGGGATGCACGCTGATTGTTTTGTGATGTGCTCTAGAGAGTTAGGGTTAACCCTAACTGCATAAAAATCTGCATAAGCTGCTCAAATATCTGAGCAGTGCTACAATAACAAATGACATTGTACAAAAGTACAGCTGCATTTTAATGAATGGTTAGTAATTGTGATTAGCATACAGGTCAAATATAATGGACTCTAAGAAATCTTCTAACACTT
Organism: Periophthalmodon schlosseri; assembly: GCA_000787095.1. Taxonomy (NCBI): domain Eukaryota; kingdom Metazoa; phylum Chordata; class Actinopteri; order Gobiiformes; family Gobiidae; genus Periophthalmodon; species Periophthalmodon schlosseri. The sequence continues at coordinate 286 of JACM01056042.1, forward strand.
GAAACTTTCCTTGTGTGTGGTAATAATGCTGCACTAAATATTCAGTTTTTCAAGTTATTTTGAGCTAGTGTTTAGATTGATAACTGCCCGTTGTAAGTCTGTGTAAAGTCATAGGCCATGTCCCAATTTGACAAATGCACACGTCGTCGGATGCATCGAAGGGCACTTATGTAACTTCCGGCGCGACAAGGCCTGTCCCATTTCATGCACCCGACGAATGCAGCCGACAAATGTGCCCTGTGTTTCCATGGAGATCGGCCGTAAACTAAGCGTGCATCTGAGCACACTTCGCGCACTGCTATATCCCATCATGCACCTCGCGTGAGTTCTTCTATGGGAGAAACAAGGTATACTTTCTTAAAGTTATGTAATACTAGCTACAATTTGGAAAAAATCACCTAGAACATTATATTTGCCTATTGATATTCAAAGGGAAAGATGATTTCCTTACTTCATTCAATCTAAACAGATGCAACGACGACACCTTGACTTTTCTTCTATGAAATAATAAAGAATTAAAAATAAAACTGTAATTATTTCAGTGTCCATTTTACACGTTGAGGTCATTAGTCAGCAGTGCAGCAGTCAGTGCATAACCTCAATAGTTTAATTATCTGTAGAACAAACCTTGAGCCTTCTCCTCGCTGCCGTAGCCTTCCATGATGTTTGTCAGTGTTGTCATGCTCTCAGCTTGTTAAACTCACATTTCCCTATGTTTTGAACTTCTCTGGAGCCCAGGTTTGTCCACTACCCCACCTGCTTGCTTTTTTTTTAATGATGCGTGTAAAACAAGGAAGCTCTTTGGCCACCCATCATTTACTACAAAATCTAATTTCTCTCACTTCAGTATAAGTGTAGTGCTTTGCTCATTTCTTCAGAAATCCACAATGTTTTACAGTCGAGTGGGATTTTTTTCCTTTCTTTTTTCCTGGTAAGTAGCCATATTTGTTTTGATCAGGAGTGCCCATGTGTAACACAGATTAGGTAATCCACCTGTCAATCACTCTTACCTTTAGTCCTCCAGACCTCGTCCCTCTTCCACCCTCATTCTCCTCTTTACTCCTCCAGACCCTGCACCTCCATCCTCTCACTCTCCCCTTTAGTCCTCTAGACCTTGTCCCTCTTCCCCCCTCATTCTCCCCTTTAGTCCTCCAGATGCCGCCGCTCCTCCTCCCTCACTCTCCATTTGAGTCTTCCAGACCTGGTCCCTCCTCATCCCTCACTCTCCCCTGTAGAACTCCAGGCACTGCCTAGTTTAGCTTGTTTGGGCTGCAGGTGGATTTTATATTTTGAATTTGAAAAGTTTACATGTGTGAGATTGACATGTATGTAATTATATGTGCACTGCTCTGTGATGGTGCCTATAGATGTGTCAGGCTTATGTTGGAGTTTTCTGCTTCTCCTCTCCAGCTGTATTCTAACATTGAGCAGGGAGTCCGTGGGCTGAGTTACATAAGGTCCTCACAGCGATGCTAGAGATGGGGCGGGTGTGTGTGCGTGTGTGTAGGCGAGTATTCATCACATCGTGGGGACTGAAGCTGTATCTTCATGAAAAACCTTTACTTTGGGGAGGTAGGAGGTACCCTTGAAGTAGATTCTTCACTACATGGTTTAAAGTTAAGATATGGGTTCATTTGGCTTCATAATTAGACTTCACATGTCACAAAACATAGTAAACAAGATTTTCAGACTCAGTTTTTCACTCAAGTTTATCATTTTACTTGCTGGTTGGACATGGGCAGCATATGTGACATAATTAGAGGTAATTCCAGATCTGCTACTTGGCTACTGTACTGTAAACAAAGGCCAAAGCAAGCAAATTTGCACAACAGTTATTATTTGACAACTAAAATATATGACAATACTTAATTTTATTTTAATGTTTAAACAAATGTTCTGTTTGCACAAATTGTTGTTTTATTGTTTTATTAGGATCCCCCTTAGCTGCCCATTTAATGGTGACTGTAGCTCAGTCGGTAGAGTGTTTATCCACTGATCTGAAAATTGGTGGTTTGAATCCCGCTCTGGGCGTAAACATCATTGGTTGAGTGGTCAGATCCACTGACCCACAGGTCATTGTGTCCTTGGGCACTTAACCCACCTCACCCCCAGTGTCTGCATACACATATGCATATGAATGTGTGTGTGTGAATGGGTGAGTGGTACCTTGATGTAAACTGTTTTGAGAGCCTTAAAGGTGGAAAAGTGCTATATAAAAATGTGACCATTGACCATAGTCTAGGGCCCTCTTAAGACTTGCGACCTTTAAAGATGTTTGTTTATTAGTTGTTTCATTTTGATAAAATGCATGGGAATCAAAATGTATCATTGAGCAAGACACAACTTCAATTTGCACCCAGTTTTTGTGTACACTGGTGTGTGAATGAGGGAAAATGTTCCACCCAGTGGAGGTACTTAACAGAAATGTATTTGTCAAAGTCCCATTCCCTGTGTGTGTTATTATGTGTGAGTGTGTGAGTATGCAAACAGTACATTATCATCATGTGTGACAGAGCAGATCTAATACACTGTTCCTCATGATACATGTTGTAGACTCAGGCCTGTGAATCTCTGCAGCTGTATTCCAGTGGGAGGCTTCTGTGAGCTGAGTCACATGAACATACCTTGAGGCTGTCAGTTCCAAACCTGTGCACTGTGTCCGTGGGTAAAACACTTTTCCAGTCTCCTCCGATGTCTGTCATCCCCGGTGAATGTGTTTATATTTGAAAGTGAATGGTTCCTCGATGAGTTAAGCCGTTTTGAGTTCTGACAGAAAAAAAAAAAGTTTCTTGGTTTCTCTGGTGGAATTTTGTGTATTTATGACATGCATAGATCGATTCCTTTTCAGATCTCAGTGCTACTTTCAGTAATTTTCAACTTTTTCAAATGTCACTTAAAGTGGGACTAAACACATAAACTCCGCCCACAACCACATTTCAAATAGATAGACTGCTAAACTGAGCAGTACCTGGAGGACGAAACCAGAGAGTGAGGAAAAAGGCCGGGAGGGGTCTGGACACACGAGGAGCAGTGTGATTGGTCTAACATTTTAAACTCCGCCCCTGCTGCCAGGTGTTTGTTATCAGAAACACCCCTCTGTAATCACGACAGTCTTGGTTGATGTCACCAAGCACTTAAACTTGTAGTTGCCACTGGCACCAGTACACAATCATTTTATACATTTTGGACCAGAAATCTGAAAATATACCTAGTTTGTCCTAAAATGACCAAAAAAGCACTAGATGCAGTAGACAATACTATTGAAACACCACATACACAGTTTGTTAGCAAAAAAAAAAAAGTTAATTTAGTGTTTAGCTCCACTTTGACTGATGAAAAACCATAGACTAGATAAATGGACACAGCTAACACACTAGCTGCCGCATTCCAAATAGGAAGTGATCATGGGCACGCATCCAGTTCCATCGACTCTGGCTGCAATTCACTTTACATTGAAAAATTTTCACCCCTCTCTGTAACTGCTGCAGTGAACCTCGTTATTTTGGTCTTAAAATGTTTGTACTGACCCGCTCTCTATAGTCCAGGTATTTTTATTTTGCTATTGTGTCCATAAATCAAGATATGAACATTAATCAGGTGCCTTCTTTCCTCGAAGTCGCCCCCATTAGTGTTAGCAACAGGTTTCATTGACAGCATTGCTAAACGCCCGCTCCGTGCTAAACCAGTGGTGTGGGCAGGAACCTTCAACAGCCTCGTTCCAGATTGGCTCTTTGGTTGCTATGATGCTCATGGTCGGAATTCCAAATGTGGAACTTGGCTCCAAATTCGTCTCTATAACTGCTAGCCTCGATGAGCTTCATTTGGTTGGAGCTGAGCGCTATAACTTCTATTACACAGTCTTTGTGTAAAACTATGATAAATATTAACCACAGGTACCATTCCACCAAACAAGGTCATAATAAGGAAAACATGAAAAACTGTCATATGCACTTTAAAAGAACTGTAAGAAGAACTGAATACCTGTTAGACAAATCACACTGTTCTTTATACCTCCAGACCCCGCCCTCCTCTCCTCCCTCACTCTCCCCTTTAGTCCTCCAGCTACTGCCCCATTTAGCAGCTCTATTTGAAATGTGGTTTTGGGTGGATTTTAGGTGTTTAGTCCCACTTTAACATGTTTACACAGTTAGGCCTTGTTTAGGGAATTTAAAATCAAATCAGTTCTTTTAAGATTAGAGTTTAAATCAATGTAATGTCCCCACAAACCATAGAAACCTCACTTGTGTACGAGTGTGTATCAGATTAAGGCTCTATGAAATCCTGGCTCATTACGTCTGTTCCAAAATGGCCGTCGTGCTGCTGGAGTGTGGCTGTGAGGCGGACCCCTGGACTGGCTCAGATTAAAAGTGCACTGCCGAGTGGCTCCAGCGCCTAATTAAAGCCCATAAAACGTTATTGCTCTCAGCGCCCCACCTCCGGATCAGGCTAAGAGCTGCACTCACAACAGCACACTGCTCAGTGGGGACACGCATCACCCAATATACACAATGTTTTTTTATTAATGTGCGCAAATTACTGTTATGTTTTAGCCCTTTGCAAAAGCTCATTTAGGGGTTAGCCACAGTCGGGGGCATCCATCTGATCAGCTCCGAGCCTGGCCTACAATCGTTCTAGTTTAGCTCTGAATTGGTTGTATTCATTTGGGAGTAGCCATTATCTGGTTGCCTCGTAACCAGTAGGTCACAGGATCAAATGAAGTTGGTTGTTGACGAAAAAGGGAGCAGCCGAGTGGAGTAAAAATGTTTCCAATTAAATGTCAAATGGTTTGTTAAATGGCCTCTTAGAATGTGGTGCATATGTAGGGCTGCTTTGTGTTGTGAGTTCAGGTCTGGTCTGTAGAGTCTCCCGCATTGAATCTGCCTCCAGGGGTCACTGCAATTTGAAGTACTACATGACATCACGCTGATTAAAGCCAGGTGTTTCTGATGACAAACACGTGGCTACAGGGGCAGAGTTTGAAGTGTGGATGGCTGCTCTTGTGGCTGGGAAGAAGGAGCTTCAGCTGCGTTTGGAGAATCCAACCACCCGCTGTATGATCTAACTCTAGAAAGTTTAAACATTCTCTAGACTCACCATCAGCTGCAGCCTCTCCCCTGTCCTCTGTCCCAACAAATATTCCACCAAATCCTGTGCTTTAGTCCATCTGTAGCGGAACTTACTGCAGTGCACGGGTTTCCATCAGCAGAGTTTATGCAAATTAGCCATTAAGTTTGATTTCTATAAACGTAAACAATGTGTGCAAATCTCCCCTTATGTAGTCTACAGATAAAGCATGTGAAGCTGACCCACTCTTAAGTAAAATTGGATTTATTGTATGTCTTAGGCAATGCAACTTTTAATGCATTACAAACTCTTCGTGCAGAGCTTGGCTGTGTTCGGAAACCTTTGGGGAAAGTGTACTGTATTGGGATGCCTCATAGCTCCTTACAAAGCTCCTGAGGTTCCTATGCTAAAGGGAGCATACATGCTCCTTTTCCTAACTCCTTCCTAACTCAGCGGACAATTCGGACAGTCCTTATCATGGCAGACGGTGACACACATCTGGTTTTGGCTTAAGAAGTTTGGAGCTTTGTGGCCAATATGACGAATTTGGAATGAGCCCTTTCCTTATCATTGACCCGGACGTGCGTCATCATCATGACAAGGACCATCCGAATTAATCAGTGAAGTTAGGAAGGAGTAAGGAATGGAGCAATTATGCTTCCTTTCATAGCTCCTTTAGCATAGGAACCTTGGGAGGTTCCTAACCGAACCAAACTGAAAGTTTCCAAATATTAATTTACAAGTCATACAGTGCAGCAGATTATTAAAATCTTCTGCATAAATAAACTCAACTATACAACATATTAAGCATAACTACTATAGAGCCACATCAGCCTGTTTTATATTCTAATGTGTTTACGTTTTACTAAACTTACAAAACTTAAAACCACATGACTAATTTGCATAAACTATAAGCGCATGACGCTCCTTGTGCCGCTGATGTGGCCGGCTGCTTTTGGGTTAAAGGACAGGATTCAGTGTAATATATTTGTTCTCTCTGTGACAGGGGATGTGTGCTGCTGATGGTGAGTTTGGAGAATATGTATTAAAACCTGCTCCTTAAATCGCATTAAAGGAGGTTCATGTGTAAACTCTTCAGAGATCATACATGTGCAGGTTTAGCGTAGCTCTTTATTTAAGAGCAGTCATTTCACTCATCATCACTTTATTTATGCAGGCTACTGTTGTGATGAAAACAATGATTGACAAATAAAGTGATACTGATTGAGTACACCTACCTCCCCTCGCTTTCTCTTTTCCTTTCTCGCGTTATTTTTCCCCCAACCCAGTTAGGCCTCACTACCGCCACTTTGCTAGCAAATGTTGTTTGAGAAAATATATTATTTTACAGTCAGGTTAAGGTTAGGATTAGATTTAGGAAGAGGTAATTTGATTAAAATTGGGGCCTTGGGACTACTCTGTTTGAAATGAGGCTGTGGGTAGAGTTTAGGTGTTTAATCACACTATAATCTATTGCTCTGATGCGACATTGTGTAACATTCATGTTTGGTGCAACACAGAAAGTTTCGATTTGACGTCAAAAAACAAAACAAAAACTCTTTACTGTTAGTAACAGCAAACAAAGAACTGACTTTTACATTTTCAAATCTGTAATACAAGTTTACAATTCATGAATTCTTGACCGTAGTATATTTATATTTTGGTCATGTGAATCTAATCTTAAAAAAAAAAAAAAGTACGCCTGCACTAAAGAATTGGGAATTTTAACGTAAAGCTTTATTTGAGGTCCATGTTCAGTAGAGGCCCAGTCGTGAGAGGGCATCAGGAGTAGTTGACTTTGACGCAGAAGGCTTCCTCGGTCTTCTCCTGCAGGTTGTTCACATACACCAGGATCTCCACTGCTCCAGGATGCTGGCTCGGGGCAAAGCGCAGCCCGATGGTGTACGTCTCTCCTCCACCAATCTGACAAACAAACAGATAAGTCATTAAAGTCCAACTAAACACGAAATCAAGTGTGTTTGCATCTAAACCCCTCCTTTCTTTTCTTTAGTCCTCCAGGTATTGCCCAGTTTAGCAGCTCTATTTGAAATGTGGGTGTGGGTGGAGTTTAGCTGTTTAAGGTCAGAGCTACACAGTTTGTATTTTGACAAATCATAGTGCGGAACATCTAAAAAGTTCCACACTATCAAACTGGTATTTGTTTATCAAATGAGTCCTAAAAGCTCCAACTGTGAATGAATAGGCTGACTCACTGGAAAACTAAATTTACTTGTTGATATGAATCAACAAGTTACTTTGAACCTTGAAACAAAGGTTGCAACAGACTTAACAGTAAACAAAAAAAAACATGATCTAAAATTCATCGGAGCTGTGGATCGGAGCCCTGTGATTCCTTATGATTACAGACAACAGCAAAAATACTTTTACTGCTTGATTTCAGCAATCTCCTCTGTTAATATACGTATAGATATAAGATAACACTTTCTAAAAATTATGGATGAATTCATGCATTATGTTGTATTCATGCATGATTCCAAGAGCAAGAACAATCAATGTGACTTTTACTACTACATCAGGTAACACTTAATAACTACACTTTTAATAAAGCATGAACAAAGACTTCATAATGAATAGTGATAGTTTACAATAATGATTCAGGCTTAATAACTATTTAATTAATAGCCAAAGTACGTCTAACCAATAACCTCTTGATAAAGTAGTTATTCAGCCTGAATCATTCTTAATTCATAATTACAGCCACAACCGGAGATGATGGCCCTTGCCACCATGCGCACGTATCTCCCATGTGCCCGCCATGGACTTGCAGCGGCCTCTTAATGCGACTGCCACTGAATTGTGATCGCCTAGGTATGCGACTCCCCAGCATGCCATTCTTCCTTCCTGACCTTCCATGCCACTATCTGCTCTTCACCTTATTTCCATAGTGAAGTGTGCCACTTGACTTGTACTGGTGTTGTCCAGGGCATTGAACCAGCAACCACATGCATAATATACAAGGTTTCTATGTTGTATTTTACTTTTTTGACAGAAAATTATTAGGTCATTATTCCTCCTCCAATCACTTTTGCACTTTGCATCCATGATTCACCGTCCATGGCTTTGAACCAGCAACCTCATGCATAATAAAGCTATAGTGAAGAATATGATGTTGGTCCAGTTTTGCATGTTATGGTGAATAACTATAGTGAATAATTCCCTGGGTTTCGTGATAATTGGATAGTTTTGGACTTTTTATGTATGTTGTAGGGGGCGCTATAGTCAGCATTGGTTATGTGCTCATTACTCTGCTCTGTTCAGGCTTTGATTTTGCACTGTTGGTTAAAATATTAGCTCTGTAGGCTGAAGCATGTGGCATTGAGCAGGTATTAAAGAAACGGGAAATAAACATTTTTTTGATGACGTGCTACATAAAAACTGTAAAGAATATCCATGAAAAATGCATAACTAATGATTATCAACATCTCTAGATGTGGCATGTGGAGTGTGAGCTCATTTGGATCAAAAACCTAGTAGACTAGTATACCAAAATGGTGGCCGAAATGCTCCAATTATGTTTTAGGGTTGATCTCATCACTCCTACGAATTTCATTGGCTTACGACAAAGTACATCAATCAATCAAATAAATATATAAAGTGCTTTTCATACAAAAATGTAACACAAAGTACTTCACAGTCATTAAAAAACAATCCCTCATGCTCTTCCACCCAAGCCCCACAACTGCCCAACTCCACACAATCATACAACTCATAGTCAGTCACATGCACACACACTCACACGCTAAAATACACAAGGCTAGGTACAGATAAATGAGGCTGAGTACAGACAAACCAATTAAGGAAGAATCATCACAGGAGCCATCTGCGCCAGGAGCCGCCTGCAGCCACCAGGACACTGCCAGCGTGCTACGCAAAAAACGCAAATAGTATCTCAAAAAAACTGATAACTTTTGAAAATCTATGTCTCTACATGTGGCATGCCAAATCTAAGCTCATTTGGACCAAAACTAAGGACTAAATATGTTTCATACAAAGGCAGTAAAAGTGACAACAGAGTTTCAGTCCAATATGGCTGACCTCCTGTTCATCATAGGGTAGTGCTCCAATCCAAATTTAGACTTCTCTCATGGAGCTTTATCACTGTCCTCAATTTCATGAGCCTACTTCAAAATTTGTCTGTTCCCACTCCCAATGGGCTCCAATTTGTGGCTGCAGTGTTGAATTGGTACATGTCGGGCATTGTCGTGATGCCCATTTTGTAAATTTGGCAGGGCTGGTCAATCCTATACCCCCATGTGAGACTTTCATGGATGTTCAGAGGGTCAAAAATGCAATTATTTTTTTGTGAAAAAAACAAGAAAAAACGATCAGAAACAATGCACCTCAGGCCAATTAACAAGTAGGTGACTAAGTGTTTATTTAAGCTATCCTTCACTCTGTCTATCAGAGTGAAAAGAAGTAACTTAAAGGCCTGTACCCAATGTTTTCCCATGCATCTGAGCAAACTTCATCTTCCCTCAGTACAGATATATTGTATAAGCAGCCCTTGAGGTCAAAATATGTCCAGATCTAATTATAAAGTGTTTGATTTCAGAGAATCAGGAAGTGTGTGTTAGCATACTAGTTGTTGTTAGCATCACCATTATGTCAAAACGCCGCTCTGGTCTCTGAAAGTTACGAAAAGCACTTATAAACTCGTCGCAGTGAATAATGGATGTTCTGAATGCATAAGGTAAGTGAAGAATATCTTTGGACCACTGCAAACCGTTTAAAATGAACTAGCTCTGTTTTTCACATTTTAAGGTGGCAAAAATCGCATACAGCGCCTTTAAATGATGACCCTGGCAGAGCTCAGATTGATGCTTTCCTCAGTACAGCGCTGCTCACATCTTTACCCCATCATAATTCTCCATGGGCCCTGTTCGCTCAAAGCCTGGACGTCTCTTTGTATTTTCCAGTAATAGCCTCCAAAGGAAACATGGATCAATTTAAAGGACTTATGCAGTAATCTTCCCCAAAAGCGAGGCACTATTGATCGGCTGCGGTTGGCTCCTGACAGCCGTGTGGATCACAGGCTGAAGGTGCGCTGGGCTCCACTATAACAACCAGGAGAGCTAGCATATTAAGCTCAAGTACCCACCCGCGATGTGGTTAGAGCATAAAAGCAGCATTTCTACTAACAAAAACTGTCACCCTATTGTATAGTGAGATTTGGGTATCAATACACCATTACTAGCCTCTTCAGTCAGTTGGATTTTTACATAATGCATCAATTTGAAACTACTTGTAACGTTTCCAATGGGTATCTCTATAACTCCACATTTACACATCTAATTAGTAACAGTGTGTAATGATTTAGATTTCATCAAAAACATACCTGGAGTTGTGTTTTGTTGCATTCACACAAATCCTTTATATTTAGACTAGACTATTTAGAATTCTTTCAAACAGAAAACACCGTTTTTTTTTTAACTTGATACACCTTCACTAGAATCATTATGGATGATTTTAGCCCTGGAATTGACAATCTCTTCTGAACTAAAGGTAAAACTTGAAAACTATCCCTACATGACATCACAAGGAGGAGTATTTTGATCAAACGTGTGAATGAAACAAAACACAACTCCAGGTATGTTTTTGATGAGGTAACAGCATTATAACCAGTGTTGGAAATAACGGCGTTTAAGTATGACAGCATAACGTTTTCCAGTAACAAGTAATATAACTAATTACTCTGTCCTCTGCTGTAACGGCGTTATAGTTAGTGCCAGTGTACTGCAGCTCGTTATTTTACTGTGAGTCGCAGCAGGGGTGACAGATCAGACTCCGCTCTCTTGTCTTATTCAGGGGAGCTGCAAAGTTTTTTCCTTTATTTTGGCAAGTAAACAAGACCAAGATGCGGGATTAGAGACAGTGATTGGCTACAAAAGAGATTGACTGTAAATGTAACCAATCAGAAGCAGTGTTAGGCGGTTGTAAAGATATTCCTGACATTTTATTGGTTTAGCATTGACAAGCGGGCGAATAGTTGCTGTTTTGAACACACATGAAGTATGCAGATTCTTGTAAATTTTATGGATATACACATTGTGATTTGGCGACCCTTTTGTGATGGGAGTACAAACAAATGAATACAGCAGGAGAGACACGTGCGTTCGGAGATTACAGACTGATAAAGAGATGTCAGCGACGCAATAGTGGACACAGTCCTCTTCTCTCGCTACTTGTCGTAAGTGCAGCTAATTTAATATCTGTTTGGAGGTTCACCTCTGGCTATACAAGTGTATCAGCGCTGTTCTGTGGTGTTCACATGTTTGTAATGTTTTGATATCAGTTTGTTTGGTAAATTTGGCCAGTCTCTGTGGCGTAAAGGGGACAGTTTGCCCTGTATTGTTGTGACTGTACAGTTGCGACTCCATTGTGGTGCTTGATCTCTGTGAAGGAGAATAACTAATAATGCTGGCTCTGAGTTAGAAGTATGGAAAATGGCACATGTTTTGCCCTCTTGGTAGGTGAGACAGCAAAAAATGTAAATAATTTCCAACCAATATCTAAATTGCCTTGTCTTGCAAAAGTTTGAGAAAAATTTGTTGCAAATCAAGTTACAATTTATTTAAATAAATGCCCCATTTTGAAGTCTTATCAATAGGGTTTCAGAAAAGGGCACAGTACTGTCACTGCAACCACAAAGGTTTTAAATGACATTTTCACAGCCCTTGATGATAAACACGATTGTGTAACTCTCTTTATTGATTTAACTAAAGCTTTTGATTCAGTAGATGATAGAATGCTCTTGAAGTATCTGAAGCATATTGGATTTGACAATGCTAGATGTAATTGGTTCCAAAATTATCTTTCAAACAGGACCCAGGCAGTAGCCAATGGGTTTAAATATATTTTTTTCAATTTTAAGTAAAGGAGTGCCCCAAGGCTCAATTTTGGGCCTGCTACTTTTTCCTATATTTATTAATTTGATTGGTTGCAATTTAAGACAAGCCACATACATTTATATGCAGATGATGCTGTTTTGGATGCAAGTGCTCCCTCTGTTGATCAGGCGATTTTAAAACTGCAGCAAGATTTTAATGAAATCCCAAATTCCTCAAAAATCCTAAATTATCACTGAATGAAAATAAAACATATAAAAGTAAAAAAAAAAAAAAAAAAAAGACACAGAACATTTAAGTGACATGCAAGCTACACATTTGTATACACTAAATGGCATATTTATTGAAAAAGTCACCACCTATAAAGATCTTGGGTTTGGACTTGACAAAAATATATCCTTACATATCTTGGAATTATGTTTAACAGTTTAAAATCAAAATTATCATTTTATTATAGAAACAGATCTTGTATCCTAATGAATTACAGAAAAGAAATTGTTTAAGCAACCTTTCTCTCTGTACTAATTTATGGAAATATAATACACATGAAGACTTCAGCCTCTAATTTGAAACCTTTAAATGCTCTTTCACTCAGCCCTTCATTTCATAACAGGTGATGAACTTAAAACCCATCACTGTCCTCTCTATGAAAAAGTAGGTTGGCCATTGCTATCTGTCAGAAGAGAATAACACTGTGTGAAATGTATTTATAAGGGACTACTTGATAGACTGCCTGAATATCTAACTCTTATTGAACTTTATGCAAGAACTTTTAATACAAGATCTCATGGTTGTCTATGTCTAAAAACAGGCCGCACTAGAACTGAAATGGGAAAAAAAGCTTTTGGTTATTTTGTTTCCCAAAAATGAAATACATTTCAAAGACATGTAAAACTGGATACATTGGTGCCACTAATGCACTTTAATAACCTGGTTATAAACATTTATAATCACACCTGCACCTGTTTTTAATGTTTTAAATGGACCTATGCATTTACTTGTTTTGTTTGTATTGTTCTGTATTTTAACAGAGCGCTCATGAAGAGTACTCTCCCTGTATAAATAAAGATAAATGAAATTTTGTGACTTGCAGGACAAATAAGGCTGAATAGAGCTCATTTTATTGTAAAAACAGCTGGAGGTGTATTTTTGAGGATTTTCTTTATGTTATTTTGTTTATTTTGTAATATTTGTTTGTTACTTTATCTGGTAACTAGTTACTTTCATCACACAGTAACCCAAACATGATTACTTTTGGGGGGGAAAGTAACTGTAACTGTAATTACAGTTACAGTTACTGTAAGGATCTTGCCCAAACACTGATTTTAACATGGCTTAAAGCTCACAAGAATCCTTTTTGTGTATGATAGGACTTATAAACATCTTTTTAGTTATTGATTAATAAAAATCTAATACTGTAGAATTAGAATAGACTGTTTCAGTTATAAAAAGGGTGCATATACTATAACTGTACAAATATGAAACATGTTTTACCATCTTTGTTTCTGAAAAATGCTTTTAGTTTAGCACTGGTCTGGTTGTAATGGTGTTCTTTTTACATGTACAACTGTGAAAACAAATTTCCCTGTGGGAACAATAAAGTCTACCATTAGTTCCAGGTTTAGTTCTTGTTCTTGTTCAGTCCCAGTTTTGATGTGACTCGAGTGCAATTTGAATGCACCATTTCAGTATCATGCACCTTTTCAGAAACAGAAAGCTTTATTGTCATTGTCAGTGAACAAAATTCACCAACTAGAAATGTGCTTTGGCAAAATGCTGCAACAGAAAACAAGGCAAGGCAAGTTTATTTGTACAGCACAATTCGTACACAAAGTAATTCAAAGTGCTTTACAGAATAAGAAAGACATTAAAATCACAATACAAACAAATGTAAATAATCATCATAAAATTAATGTTAAAAGAGGAGGAAAAAAATCTTTCAGTCATGCACAGCTAAACAGAACCATTTTGAGCCTGGATTTAAACATTTTCAAAGTAGAGGCCTGTCTCATATCTTCAGGAAGACTGGTCCAGATTTTAGCTGCATAAAACTGAAACGCTTCCTCCCCATCTTTGGTCCTGACTGCTGTGACTTTCCTGAAGTCCACCATCATCTCCAGTGTCTTCTGATCATCTCCAGTGTCTTCTGATCATCTCCAGTGTCTTCTGCTCATCTCCAGTGTCTTTTGCTCATCTCCATTGTCTTCTGATCATCTCCAGTATCTTCTGATCATCTCCATCTCTTCTAGATGTTAGGTTCCAGCTTGTTGGAACCAACCAGGCCACCAACTCTCAACTTTAGAACTGTAGTCGTAGTATGTATCTGACCCATAGTGCATAGTGCTTCAAATGGCCAGTCCAGCCCTGGCTGGCACCCATCTCCTCCATTGTATCTCCCTGATGCACTGTGCCTCATGAATAGTTTACGTGTCGGCTGTGTCGTTGCTGTGCTCGTTTAGCAGCCAGGCTCTCCATTAGCCCGGGTGCTCCTCGCTCTCACACCCAGCGCTGATAGTTTGTCTCAGGGCGGGTGCGGCTGACTGAAGGAGCCATTACAGTGGGAGCGGAAAGGAGTGGAGGGGACAGGACAATAAAGCACCAGCGCTAATAGCTCCCGGATGGTTCTCTGGCTGCACAGAGGCAACACTGGGGCGGGGAAATGCCTCCATTACAGACATGTGATGGAGGAGTGAACAGTTGTACATGGAGAGGTCCTCAGAAGTGAAACATGTGGTTTTGACAAGGACAATAAAATAGGGGATTTATTTTACTGTGAAAAGAAAGAGGTTTGAAAAAACAAGCGCAACTGAGCTTCTCACTTTGGGGCCAATGACTAAAACCAGTTTGTTATAAACCCCAGAAATCACTTGAAGATATGCAGTGGTGGAACTACAAAAGTAAAAGTACTGTACAAGTATATTTTTTAGGTAGGTAAGTAAATCTGAGAGTTGTTACTTTTACTACACTACATTTAAAGTTGAACGAAACACTAAATCCACTTTTTTCACTACTTAACGGTTTATATGGTGTTTAAGTAGTATAATTAACTGTTTATAGTTATTTTGGCAGCTTTAGTGCAAACTAGGTAAATTTGCAGCTTTGAGGTCAAAATCGCCTAAATCTAAGTGTGTGCTGCCTTCAGTGGCCAAACACCTGACCGCAGGGGCAGTGTTGTCCATAGGCACTGCCCAGTTTAGCAGCTGTATTTGAAATGTGAGTTAATTATAGCACACTCAATTTGAGTTAACTCAACTTTGAACAGACAAAATATACAAATAAGAAGCAACAGCTAGAAAAATTTAGAAATTTTCTATATCCTTTATCAAATCACTACATTTGGTGCTTTAATAATTCTAAAAAACTAAAAATATTTTTAAAAGGGTACAGGATAACATTTTTACTTAAGTAGATTTTTTCATGTGATACTTCTTCTACTACTACTATCTTTTACTTAAGTTTTACATACTTCCACCACTGAAGATATGATGTGTCCTAGGGTTGGACAATAAGCCAAAAAAAATAAATAAATAACATTAAAATTTTTTGGAATTTAGACAATGGTTTTAATTTTCATTCAGGCATCTGTCATTAAGGGGAACTAATGCTCCTTCTGAGAGTTCACACTTCACTATGATTGGTTAAATCCAACTGTCACTCACTTGGAACATGAAGGAGGCTGACCAATAGGTTGTGCTCTTGGGCATCACAATCGCAAAGATTTGTTGACCTGGTTTTTGTTTCTTTACTAGATCTGACCACATGAAACAAAAGTTTGCCAAAAAACATCTTCTTTGTCAAACAGTGCAGTTATATTTTCACAATAGCTTTAGAAAATGGTGCCATTATTCAACCACAAAGACATGATTGTTGTCAGTTAGAAGTACTTATAAGAGTAGGTGGGAAAATCGCCATATCACTCAGCCCTAATGTGTCCTCAGTACACGACAGCCAGCGGCCGTACTTCTGCTTTAATGCCAGTAGGAGAGCATGTTACACTTGCTATCTTTACACTCTTAAAGCTGCCAGTCACTCAGTGCCAATCAATAGTGAGTAATAGGAGCACGCCGGTGGAAAACTAACTCAGGGAGAATAAAGAAAAAAAGGAAGAAAGGACTGACAACTTCCATTCAATATCCCACCATCATTACACACTCCATTCACAATAATGGTGCCGGTGACAGGAAGGGCATCGGGCATAAAAGTCTGACATATTGCCATGCTCCTGTTCTGCTTTCTGTTTTTGTTGCTCGTGTGCACGCCTTCACTGAGGAAGACTATGAGTGAGCAGTTGAAACTATCAGGTATGCAAACAAACTGAAAAAAGAATCTCTTAGAATAAATTATCGGAAGACCAAATGAACCTCATTGGACAAAATCTAGTAAATGTATGATTTTTTACTAAGGTCTGACCTGGAAGCGCTCCTCTCTGAACTGCAGCAGGTGAGGGTGATCCGAGCGCAGCAGTAGGGTGCGGGGACCGTTGTAGGGGTTGGTGTAGCTGATCTTCCTGGAGCTGCCACGACCTTCTCCCACCGGAACGCTCACCTCGAACGCCTGTGCCACACAATACAACACGCAAGAATCCTGCACCATTCTAAGGACTAGTACCTGAGGACTGTTCATCTCTGTAGGATACATGAGGGTGGTACCTTGGAGATGACAGGCCGGTGCACCTGGAGGCACAGGAGCCAGGTGCTGATCAGGCGTCTCTGCTCCACGTCCACCGCGCTCAGGAAGAAGAAACGCCTCCCTGCTCTCCACAGCTGCACTTTCACCTGGACCTCCTGTACTGCAGCAGGGGGCAGCACGAACACGCCCGCCGGCTCCACCTGACACACACACAGGAGAGAACAAATGTATAAATGGATCAAATTGACCTGAGTAACTTTGTTTACTATAGAGTTGTTAAGTGATGATGTCACTTCAGGGTCCAACCAGAAACTTTACAGCTGATTTCTAGCTTTGTTTTTGTTTCTTATTCATCAAACAAAAGACAGTTACCTTTCAAAAGTGTATGTTTAACCACATATAACAAATATGTAAATAATGTAGTAATAATCTATCATAAAATAGGATTACAAGTGTGTATATCTCACTAACTGCTGGTCACGGCTAATACTATCTTAGCCTAGCCTACTGGGTGTGTTGTCACTAAAAAAAGAGGAAATTCTAAACATGTTCATTGTATTCAATCAGCTGATGGACCCAGAAGTGACATCACACTTAACAACTCTAAAAAAAAGTGTATTTATTTAACCTATATATGGTAAATGACTGACTGCCTGGTCAGCAGTCTGACTTTCTTCAGGTCTGTTCCTTGTCCATGTTTTGTGCAATTTTAGTGTAAACAAGATTAATTAGCAGATTTGTGGTCCTGTGACATCATAGGCCTTTTGCTCTGATTAGGGTACATTAGAGACATCTATTAGAAGAGGCATTAGACCAATCACACTGTTCTTCATAC
>KN484081.1:5761-25065 GCA_000787095.1 Periophthalmodon schlosseri
ATTAGTAGAAAACTTTCTCAATATCATACCCTGTCGACATGTTCTGTTCAAACCACAAACTCCAGTCCAGGAAACCACATTTCCTGTGAAGACACTGTTGTCCCCTTTAAAGGTACACAATGTAACTTTTCTAATGGAGGGTCTGCCACCATCCTGTCTCCGTGGAGCTTCCTGGAATATTCCACAGTATGACATTAAATCTACATTTTTGGAGACAACATGAGGCCAAGTTATTGGTAGATCTGTGGAGATGAGAGCTCACTCTCACTAATAGAAGAATGCATGTTTTTCAAGGTATTTTTGAGCAACAAAAACACCTGTAACTGAATAAATGGACCAGTTTAATGCCATAATCTGCAACATTCCAGGCAAGCTATCTCCATGATAGGTAGACGGTTAACCACTGAAGTACAGTACTTCAGTGGCTACCTCCATTTACCTAAATAGAAAATGGAGGCAGGCAGTAGTACATTTTACAAGACTTGTTGAAAAATATATTCTGTGTGGTTCAGATTTAGTTAGGAGATAATATATAGAGAATAAAAATTTTAAAAACATTACTATATATGGGCAGTGCCTATTTTCTTCACTTTGCCTGTAACACACAAATCAACCATAAATGCAGGTAAATGACTATTCAGAAAACATGACCCCATTGGCACTTTGTTGTGTACGCAGCCAATTACCTGCCTAATTGTGAGAATGTGATAGTCATGCACAAAAAGAAATCATACGCATTCAAGAAAAGACCTGCTCCTCATTGTGTATGCAAAACTATGCATGCCGAGATTAATTTGCCATTAAGCCTGGATTGATGTCGCCTTGGTGAAGCAGACAACCAGCCTATAATTGCCTCTGGTGTTGCATTCATGGCTTTGTCTCATTACTGAAACAGATGCTATTTGGTGCGGCGGCTTCAGGTTGACAGGTGGTTGTGTTAGTAGTGTGTTTCTTGTGAACTGCGCTTGGAAAAAACACAACACAAATATATCATCATAAGAACTGGGTTAGGGATTTCTATATGAATAAATTGCACCGGCACTAATTGGTATTTGAAGAAACACAAAGTTAATAGCTGGAGAAAACAAGCCGTTTAGTGACTTATTAGCTTGCTCAACAAAACAATTTGCGCCTAAATCTTTTTATTTCCCCTGTTCTAAGATTCATTAAGCTAATTGAAAGAGCTTTTTACTTTCTACAAATAACTCAACAGCTGAAATCAAGCCACAAGAATCATGAAAAGGGATTTTATTCTTCAGGCAATACAATGAATTAATACAAATTGCCACGCTTAGTATTCATGGGAAATTTTGGGTTGATTAGAAATGAATGTGAAAATAGTACAAAAGACTTATCATTGTGCTTCATTGTTTGTAGTGCCAAATACTATGGTTGCTAAAACTATTAGCACACCTGTTATGTGGATCTGAAAACAGTGGCTTAATATCACAAGAATAGAATGGTTGTTCATAGGTGTTAGGTCTCTGGCTCTGTCCTGCAATGTTTCCTACCCAAGACCGACAGCCATTCAGATTAGGGCTGTGACCGGAGCCTCTCAGGAAAGAGCAGAAAAACATGAATGAAAGATGAGTGATTAGAAACAGATGGTCACTCAGAGGCAGAGCAAATATTGGATGGGGTGATCGTTCTGTTTTTAGCCATGTTTGGCTTAAATATTTGGTGTCAAATCATAATACTTACAGCAACACATCATTGTTTCAAAAATAGTTTTGCACATTTCTGTAATTTTACTCTTACTTTTCTATCGATCTATGTTTTTGCTGCTATTGCTAATATGGGTAACATTAACTGTGAATTTAATGTCTTACTAATGACAAGTTTAGACAGCAAATAATAACTGTAAGATCTTTTTTACTTGGCCATCTCATTAAAACAACTTTGACCTCTTAAGTATACTTCTAACACAACAGAAGTAACATTCTAAAGAAGTTGGCCGGTACTTTAAGTCCAGCACTTCACAGCTGTGCATTACTGATCTCTAGGTCCATGAGAATAATGTATTTTATAGGAAGCATAGTATTACATCTTCCTGCGTTTCCTGGGCCTCTGGTTGAAGACAGGAGATGCTCCCATGAGAGAGTCCGGTGATTGTGATCCGTAGCTCCCGTCTGATGCAGCGCCCCCTGGAGAAGGAGCCATGCCCCCCCCAGATTCACTCATAGTGGACATGGGACCCCCCTCTTCAAACACGTCTCCTCCCAGGACACTGTGGTGATGGTGGTGACTGGAGCCTTGGCCGTCATCACCATCATGAGGCTCTATTTTTACTTGGGGCCACAGCGGAGAGTTGTTGGTGCCACCTCCACCTTGTTTGAAAGAGAGAAAAATAAATAAAATTCATTTTTGTTCACAATTAAACTTCAACACTGTTTCTGGCTTTATACCCATTCAATTGTATTCAAAGGACAATTGAACTGAAAATGTTAAACATCAACAGAAAGTCAGGATGTTTGATTGTTCACACTGATTGCCAAAGAATGACAAGATGATTTCTAAACGTATAATAATAAAGTAAAGTTGTTTTTAAAAAAGACAAACAGTACTACTATTTTTCTCATAGTGCCTTACAGTGAAAAAGAACTATGATAGATTAAGTTTTACCTGAGGTGTGAGGAGACTGGTCACTGTCTAAGCCTGATGTGAGTCTCTCCCCATGTGGTCCCAACACTCCCATGGGCAGAGCCTGGTCTCCAGACGCCAAGTCGGCCTCCGGCTCCTCGCTAACAGGGAACGAGATGTCACTCATAGGCTCCTCCTTGATCCTGGGAGGTTTGGAGTCCTCCTGAGCTTTCTCTGGGTTTACTAAACGTTCGTACTCATCAGACAGATCTTTACTCAACTGAAGGGGAAAGTAGTGAGACGTGAAATACATGCAATGTATCAGTACAAAGTAGATCTGAAGATAGGCAATAAACATAAAATAGGGTAAGCTCTGTACTGTGATGCTTGTGTCTTAACAATCATAAAATGCTTGTTTTTATAAAGGAGTAAAGGCATTTAAGCTAATAACAGCCACTGTATGTACAAAGATAACAACCCAATATACATACTTGTCAGAGTAGAAAAATCTCACACCGTTTTCTCACCTGTAGCATGTAGCTGTGATAGTCCTTTATCCGCACTTGCCAGAAACGCTGCAGCGCGAGCACACTGCCAATTCCCACTTCATGAAAGACTTGCTCCATCACATCAGGGAAAGCAGTGGCGCCTAGTCGAGCCTCTCTGTCCACTGCTACTCGCACCAGTTGAGTGAGTTTGAGGTAATGTTCATGAACCAGGTCAGTGAGTGTCTCCAGCACACTCTCCTGAGCCGACTCAAAGCCTGCGTGGGCCAGGACTGTGGCTACGGACTGATACAGGAGCTGTCTGCAGGACGGCCAGCTCAGCTCTAGGACAGGCTCACCTTTGCCCCTGAAAAATGAAATAGAAAGAAATGATTTATAGAGGGTGAAAATGTGTTCATTTAATTCAATCACATATGTTATGAAACTTCCAGTACAGTAAATTATGTGTGCTGCAGTTAACTTGGACATCAGTGCTCCGATTTACTCACTTGTAGAAGTCACTTTCAGGGTCACTGTGCCGGAGGTTGAAGGGCTTTTGGGGTGCTTTACTGTCCACAGGTAGCAGGTCATCTGGCATGGCAGGAGGAGTGGGGGCTCGCAGAGGTAGGTTGGTGTCTGTCTCCTCTAACCTACCTTCAGAGGAGGCAGAGGTTTGGCCTTGAGCCTGAGTTTGAGCTAAAGCTAAAAGTCCCCGTAGGCGTCGCGTGTGCTGACAGAGCTGCACTGTGTGGATGGTGAGGCTGCAGGGCTCAGAGGGGATGTCCAGCATGGTGGTGGGACGCGGCCGCTGAGCGGACGGCTGGTGCAGAGGAGGGTCTTGCATCTCCACAGACCGAAACTCGCGCTGGAGCAGGTCAAAGGAGCTGCGGCTCGGTGGAGCCCCCGCAGGACCCGGAATCTCACCCCAGTAACGCATCATGATGAGCACAGGGCTAACTGTAAGGTTTAAGAAAGGATGAGAGTAGTAGAGACCTTTGGTGCAGTACCAACAATCACTGACCAACCATCAAAAGATTACGGAATCACACAATTATTCATATACATAGCCTGCACCGTCATGTTACTTTTGCAGCTCTCGATACTAAAGCATTTACACCACTAAATGAAAGTAATAAATATCGATGTATAAGGTTTTAAGTTAGTAAGTAGCTTACAGTGAGAGGAAGATGGCTATGTGTTGTAATATGATGTAAATAAATTTTGTTTTGGGAGCTAAAGCGCAAGTTTGAGCGCACAAAAACTTCCTGTCCTTGCAGTATAGAGGTCCGGTAAATGCAAACAGTATGTTGTGTTCCGACGCAATCAAAATAACAATAATATACATGTCAATTTATATATTAATATTTGTGCGCGATCAAAGTAATTATGTAATATTAAGTTACTTTATTTGTAGAGTAATATAAATCAATATTCGATCTTGAAAACATTTAAATAATAGTACAACACGGTCCAATTTGACTGACGTACCAAATAAACATGGCCGCTTCCCCGTCGTCTGAGCAGCGTGTGGAAAACACAAGTGAAGAAATAAACCCTACAATGGACACATCTGAGCCCACGGGTACGGAACAAGACGAAAAACCCGAAACAGAAAATGTGTCTAAAGTCGAAGTAGAGTCGGATGAACCATTTAAAAAGCCGGCTCTTTTTGCAGCACCTTCTCTGTCAACCAAGCGCGCTGCTGTTACTTCTTCAACCAAGACGCCAGCATCTGAACCAAGCATTGTCAAAGAGGACAAAAAAGATGGAATTGCAGATGCTCAAACTATACCCGATACGGAGACACAAAAAGAAAGGATAAAGGACACGAATGATCCAAATAAGAAGACGGATTCTATCAAAACAAAACATGAAGTAAAATCTAAAGTGCTTCCTAAAGGTCCCCCGCCTGGTAAATTCCCCCCTCTCCCTTACACAGAACCGAGTTGGGGTAGTAAGGCTCCGGATATCCCATACTCTATAGAAATCCTTAAAAACGGTGCGATTGTAAACACGATACCGCTTAAAGACAGGAGTTTCTTCGTTGTCGGACGTTTACCAATATGTGATGTGTCTTTGGAGCACCCGTCCATTTCCCGATACCACTCCATCATCCAGTACCGAGGGGAGTCCGGTGAAACGGGCTCAGTGGGCGAGGAGAGGGGCTTCTACGTCCAAGACCTGGGCAGCACACACGGAACCGTTGTGAACAAGAATAAGATCCCACCAAAGACTTACATTAGGCTAAAAGTGGGACATGTGTTGAAGTTTGGTGGGAGTACAAGGCTTTTTATTTTACAGGTAAGATACAGAAGTAGTATTATGTTATAATTTTCACTGGGATGCAAAGACTATATTTGTTTGATTGTTGTTGTTTTTTTCTTACTTTAGGACCTCAATGAAAAGGAGATTGATTATCTCCTAACTAAATGAATTAATCCATATTGCTTAGGTGACTAAAATTGAAGGCATAACATTGTCTTAATTATTTTGTGCCTTTTATGTAATATAATCTACTCTAGATCAGTGGTTCTCTTTTTTTCTTTTGTACCCTCAAGCACAAAACACACTATTGATACTATTGAATGAATTTTCTATTTTTCCTTACCATCTTGGGAGCTCTGAAATTATTCTGTGATCCCCAAAGTTGAGAACCACTAGTCTAGAGTCTAGAGAGGTCTAACTGTGGTCTATAGTTTAGTTGGATCCTTTTAGAGTTTCTTACACATTTATAATTGGCTAAGCACATTAAATACTACAAAGGTTTATTGTAGTATTGCTGTCCAACTGAAACTAGGCTTAGAGTGTATTCATTGTCATCCCACATCCTATTGAACCACACTATTTGCAGGGTCCGGAGTCTGATGAGGAGGAGGAGTCTGAATTTACTGTAACAGAGCTGAAGGAACGCGCCCGAAAGCAGAGAGAGGAACTGGAGAAAAGGATGATGGGTGCCGGTTCTGATGATGATGATGAGGAGGAGAAAGAAGAGAATGGGGAAGACAAGAAGAACCAGAGCAAAAAGTCAAATGAGGATTCAGGCTGCTCATGGGGAATGGGTGAGTGGTAATGCCATTAAAATGTACTTCATCATGATTATTGAAATAATTATCTGTATTGGTTCCTCGGTATATATGGATTTCTCTTCCAGGTGATGATGCAATCGCTGAGGATGAAAACGAGGAGAATCCCTTCTCAACAGAATTTCAAGAAGACCAGGAAGCAGCCTATCTCAAAGATCCAAAGAAAACACTCCAGGGATTTTACGACAGAGAGGGTTTGACACTCATAACTGTATTATCTATGTCTAGTAATTACTTTTAATGTATTACTATTTAATTATTTCAATTTTGTCACAGGAGAGGAGCTAGAGTTTGAGTATGAAGAGAAAGGTTCAGGAACATGGCTTTGCAGAATCAAGTAAGATACAAGAACATTTAAAACCCATGCATTTGTTCAGCACAGTGTTAAGTGACACTAATATTTCTTTTTGTCAGATTGCCGGTGGATGATGCCAAGGGAAGGCAGCTAGTGGCTGAAGTGACCAACACAGGGAAGAAGAAGGAGGTGACAGTTCAGTGCTGCCTGGAGGCATGTCGAATGCTGGAGGCTCGAGGCCTGCTGCGCCAGGAGGCAGGTGGGACATCAAGGCCAAAAGACATGGCTAAACTATTTCCCTAAGATCACAGGTTACAATGGGACCCCTTTTTTGTGATGTCTAGTGTCTCGGAAGCGCAAGAAGAAGAACTGGGAAGATGAGGACTACTATGACAGTGATGATGATACTTTCCTTGACAGAACCGGCACAGTGGAACGAAAGAGACAGGAGAGGATGAAAAAAGCAGGGAAGATAGAAGACCGGGCCGAGACCTTTGAATCTCTGGTGGGTGAAGCTTTAGTTGCACTGAACGTTCTCAACCTATGTTTAGCTGCTTATTCATTTATAATGGCATGTAACGTAAAATGTAAGATGGCACAGTTTAAAATAGTTCATTCTTTGCATCTTTGAAAGCTCTCACATTATAAGAAATTTAATCAAATCAGCACAATATGCAATAGTATGTGTATGTGTTGTTAAAATATGTTTATGTTTTGGGCTCATGCAGTTGGCCAAACTAGCAGGGGTGGAAAAGGAGTTAGAAGTCACTCAGAAAAAGCTTAATTCTGGAAAGAAAGGTTAGTCTTCAACTGATGTCTTGGTTACTGTATATTTTGTCTATATCCAGTATCTTAACTATTTATCTAACCACATCTGTCAGACTCTTCTGGGTCGTCTACTGAGGATCCTCTGGATGCTTTCATGACGGCTGTACGGAGCGAGGCAGCAATGGATGGTGTAGAGCGCAGGAAACTTCATGTTCATGTTGCTGATCTGAGGAAAGAAGCTCAGAGACTTCGAAAACTGGTTGAACTTACGCGACCTGTACAGTTACCATCACTCTTGCCAAGGTATACAAATTACATTTTTAAAGTTTTTCAATTTAATTTTATTCAATAATTTTATGTTTTTGTTTATGTCACATGGTAGCAGCAGCTCTGAGCCAGGAAAGTCTAAAAAAGCCCTTCCACTTTTTGGGGCTATGAAGGGTGGCAGTAAATTCAAGCTCAAGACTGGTACAATTGGGGTAAGAACAATTATTCAAGCTAACATCTCCATACTGTTCCATTTTTGTTTACCCATTTTGTTTTTACATGTTTTCAGAAATTACCCCCAAAGCGTCCAAATCTACCCGCAGAGCTCTTCAATATGAAAGAGCTGCCTCCAGATGGAGAGGAAGAGGAGGAGGAGGAAGATGAGGAAAACAAGCACAAAATGGAGGACATTGATGACGATGATGAAGACTGTGTAAATATTGCTGAACCTGAAACAGAGGAGGAGACCAGAAGATCAGTGGCAGAGGAAATGGTACAAGAGGAAAAAGAGGAAGGAAGACCAAAGACCAGACTAAAAGGTGAAAGGAATGGAACAGAATATAATACGGTGTAAAATGTATTCTCAATACCTCCACTAGAGGGCGGCAGATGTCCACATCAATGGCAGATACAAGGGACTCCTTATGATCTAGAGCCTGTATTTATTTTTGTTCAGAGCACAGTCCAAAAGCAAAGAAAGGAGCCGATCTGACAGAAGCAGTGAAGAAGGTCAATAAAAGTCCCACCAACAAGGAAACATCCTCAGACCCAACTTGCTCAGGTTTTTAATCCTAAACTTGTTACTAGAAATATGTAACCTAGACCATTATACACATTAATCTCTCTATTAAATCAGGTATGTCTTTCATAGAGTCCAAGCCTGATGACAGTAGTGAAACAGCAGCTGAGTCCATTCCCAAAAAGAAGAAGAAAGTCATTGGCCCAAACAGGGTGAGAACCTGCATGTTCAATCAGTATACACCATAACAGTTATCTTATTGTATCTATTCATTTTTTTCTGTTTATTTTTAGGCTCCTGTGCCACTCACTGGGGGGAAATATCCAGACGATGACCCTGATTATTGTGTGTGGGTGCCTCCTGTAGGTAAGGAATATTTGTGAATTCCCATTATAGATCGAGACATTTGCTTTAAATAATGTGATGTAAACTATGTTTTCTGACTCATTTGTACAGCTTATGATAAAAACAAACAGCTAGAATGAAATGGTTGCTCTAATCATGAGATTGCATGGTTTCTTATGAGCTGAAAAAATGGAAATGCTCTCACAGCCTGACCATATTCTTATCATACTATTCTCACCTTTTGGCCACTGGTCCTTTGCATCAATTTTGTCAATAAACTCTGTTCTTTTATTTCCTGTAGGTCAGACTGGAGATGGTCGCACACACCTAAATGACAAATATGGCTACTGAGGGACAATTCTTATTCAAGTTAAGCAACTTTTCTATACCGGTGAATACCAATAATACAAAGTGGTCTACTTAGCTCTAGAAAGCCTACTATTGGTCATTCTGAGAAATAGAGAGGCAGACCAGTAAAACTGTCCCAGACCCACTCGTTGAGACAATAATGTACCCTTTTCAGCTTTTGGGACTATTTACAGAGTGATAAACAAAACCACACTATGTCTATTCACTTAAATTGAGAATGCTGGAGAAGTGCCCTCCATCTGAGCAGACACCGGGCAGTTGGCCTGCTGGCACTTTTGTACTCAGAGATGGGGTCACACTTAAAATTTTGTCATTTAATTTGAATGAGCTGCTTCAATATATCTACTGAGTGGAAAATGGTAAGGGACAGAACAGGGACGTTCAACTGATCTCAATTCAGCTTCCTCTTGCTGTTAAATTCACCCGACACCCAATCCGTCTACCCCACTCCTGTTTGGCACTAGTCAGTTGCTGGCATAACCTTTTTTTTTCCAAAAGAGAATGCGTAGCAGGGAGAGAGAAAGAGAGGAAGGCATTGAAGCAGCTTTTCTGACCATCTGGACACTTGGATGGCTAACTGGATGAAATGCAAGCTGATAATGACTCGAGCTAAGTGAAGTGTGTGTGTCTGTATATACACTGACACACATGCAAAGTTCTTATTTTAACAGGATTTCCCAATAAGCCCGTTAGCACTTGAACTGTTTGCATAAAGTAAGATTCATTTATGTGTAATTCCTACTAATTGCTCTTGTTGTGCTTTGTGTTCTCTGTAATGTTCAGATGATTGTATTTTGTTATATAAAAATGTAATTAAACTCAATAATTGTTACTGAACCCATTGTTCCAGTTCTGTGGACTTTCAAGCAGCTGGCTTTGACTAGGATGCCTTGTTCACACCCAAACCAGTTTTGACGTCAGAAGCGCTTTCTCTCTCTTCTCTCGCACAAAGAGCTCTTCTCAGGGAATGGTCTGGTGTAAAGAGGCTTGTAGTCTTGGCTGTGGTGCTTTGCTCTGAACTTGTGTGTGTGACCTACTAATGAGGGGTAGAAGCACACATCTAACCATTTATGGAGTATTAAATTATCCTTTTTAACTTTCTATTTAAAATCTGGAACTCAAACAATACGATGTGGTTAGAAACAGGTATTTCAGTTTCAGAGGTGAAGGATACCAAAGAAATGTATCAGTGCTTCAGAGTAATTGTATTCACAAATATGGCTTATGTCAAAATTGCACTGAGAATGTTTAAAGGTGCAATTTAAAGGTGCACGGTCATATAACTTTTCTGGGGGAGAGTATGCTACTGGATTGGCTTTATGGACATGTTATTGCTTTGCCAGGAATATTCCACAGTATGGCATTACATTTTTCTAGCTCCATGTAAGATGACGTCACCAGGCAAAGTAGCAGGTCAGATCAGTATAAATGCAGGCCCATTCACAGCCAGATGTATGTATGTTTTATCAAGTATTCATAAAAAATAAAATAACACCTCTAATATAAGTTTAATGACATACTGTGGAATGTTTCAGGATTTTTCTTCAACTAACTGGTTATAAAACACACAGCAAGTGGTTGCCCAAACAAGAGGCCACAGGGCGTTTATTGGTTCATTTTGTGCAACATGGACATCAGTCACAATGTTACCTTCTCTTCAGCAATGTCCTTGTCCAGAGTGTTGTTTCGTCCATCAAATCCATTACAATCTGTGCTGAACCAAGAACTAGCATTTCATACAACCGTAATGTCACCCTGAGGCATTAAGGGACTTGTAAAGACACTAACATGTCTATACACAATTGATCCTCTTCTACCTCCAAGTAATGAATTACAGTAGTATTTAAATTCATGGCACACTATAAAGTAGGCTATGCAGAACACAGATTACACTTTGCCAAATGTGCAGTAACTACTGTCATCAGATATTGACACCTCTCCTTTCTGCAATCACTGGAATCCATGCAAGGAAAGAAGATACATGTACTCAACTTTGACTACAAGTGACAGTCATTAAAACACACAGTACATCATCAAAAATCGACTATTCAACTACAGTCATTACAGTTGGTTATATCTCATGACCTGTATATTCATAGCCAAAGAGTCAAAAACTGCCTTTTTAGTTCAACAGTAAGATGACTCACTGTGTCGATTACATAGTATTACCAAGAATCTTATCATTTTAAAGAAGACTCCTTGGTACCAATGATTGTCTTACATGCATTATTTAAGTTGAAAATCATCATCCAAGTTTCTTTTGAATTCTTCGCCCCATCCGTGTGGAGTCCAAAGTTGGTTTCATCACCAGAAAAACAGGAACATTTTAGGATGTTGAGACATGCAATACCTGAAATACCCTTGGACTTTAGTGTGTAGTTTAGCCTGTTTCAGCATTAGGAGCAGGATTACCTGAGTGTGCAAGAGTTAGACCAGCGGACATGTGTCTTAAGTGTGCTTCTAAAGCTGTCAGTCTTTAACAGTCACTTGTTGGTCTCGGCAGCAGAAGCCACATGAAAGCGGCTGTCTGTCTGGGAATGCAGAACAGGGCGCTGGGAGCTGGGTCACTGTGGAGGGCTGAGTGGATTTCCTTATGAGCAGGGAGGGTCCTCGCTGGAGTTGAGGGGGCTGCAGGGGGGCACCGTGCTGAGGGATCGAAATGCAAAGATGGATGGGTCATAGGTGTATCTGGGAGGAGGACGGCTGCTGCTGGTCAGGTTCTGAAGGAGAAAGAAAAGAGGAGATATTTTCATGTTAGTTGTACGCAACAGGGATAAACCATGTATTCATCAACTAAGGTTAACTATTTACTTCACACAGTCATTAGTTCTACAGATTATAATTGACTTTGTAGCACTCAGTCATAGTTAAAGCAGCTACTACAGCCAAGGACAACATGATTATACATTATAGGGGTGTCCATTTTAAAGTTTTGATCCAGGAGAGTTAATAGGAGTGTGAGTGAGACATTTAGTACAGATTTACTCAAAATAACTGATGGTTGCTAACCACAGTGACAGTATTTTGCGTAGCCTAATGGAAAAGGAATTTACCACTGAATTTTGATTTGAAATTGTCACAACTCAATATCTTTACTATTGCAATATATGGTATGGTTCCCTTTTTTTGAAATTTTGTGTATTTCTGCACCTTGACACAAACTTCCTCTAAAATCTGACTTTAAACTTGTTGAACATTTTGCACAGTACTGCCATTGGACATGGATTAGCTGTGGCTCTAGGTCAACTACTTAGTCATGTAATTATTTGTCTCATATTATTTTAACCAATGCACCAGGACTGGAAGAAACGAGTGTGGGAAAATGCCTGGCCTTCATTAAAACAAGTCAAAACACTTCTAGTTTTTCATTCACGTTTACACTTTTCCCCACACAAGGTCGACCCCTGGTGAGCTGCAGCAGGCCTCTTACGGCTCTACAAGCTTCACATCTAAAATTAGCCCTGGTCATTTTCCTCCCGACAGGAAACTACAGGAAATGACTTTGTTGGATTTGGCAGTGAGGCAGCAGTTTCTCCAGCGCCTGTGGAGGGGGAGTGAAGTCTGCAGAGAGGGATAGATTGGGGCTTTGGTGCTCCAGTGTGTTCCCAATGTTTTTTAGATTGTAGCTGTGAATTTCCATTGCTCTATTCACATCCATGCAAGAGTGCAAAACGTGAATGATTGGAAAACAAAAAGAGGTTCACAGAATATCTATACATCAGTATTTGTTTCATTAACTTTTGCTTAAGCAACTCTGCATTCTTTGGTGCTATGTTTCAGAGGCGTTGAAAAATGCGTTGCAAACCCATGCCTCCAGACAGGATACGTAATGTATGATTCCATCTAATAGTCACATTCCTATTTTCTTTATGGCACCAATAAACTACTTAACGATAGGAAATATTTACTTTTTAGGTATGTTAGTATTTTAGGTCATTGGTTTAAAACAAAAGCTCCTTTAATTGTTGCTATGTGCATTCAGGGAGTATACATGCATTTAACCGTAACCGTGCAGTGACATAATGACTTTCTATGAAGGTGTTGCTATGTTATATCTTTAGGGATCCAACTCTGACTACTGAGGAGCAGTAACACAACAACAATTCCCTCTACTACACAGACGACCATTGATAACAAAAACAGACAAAAACCAATACATGGAAAATCCCTTTATACCAGCCAGGAACATGTTACAGTAAGTGTGATTTATGTTGCTGTTAACTGTCCTCCACATGGGATATGGGGGTCGGGCAAACAGAGGGAGGGAAAAGACATAGATCAGGATGGTTTCAAGATCCCCACAGAGCCGTCCTGTTGTCACATCTGCAGAGAACACACATCCACTGCCCAAAAGGGTCAGACAAAGTACAGATCCCAAAAGAAGAAGTCCTATAAGACACTCTAAAGACAAGCCTGGGAGCATAACTACAGCTGGGGCCCTTTTGCTTTGATGGGATTGGAAAGATTTAAAGAACAAATTGGAAATACAGTTGAGGTTAATTCATGGGGTATTTTGGATGGTACCAACTTCAGAGATTTCAGAGTAGAGGTGATTCACTTACAGTTAGAGTCTGGCCAAGAGTTTTACATTGACACTGAACTTGATAGAAGCAGTGATAACTACATGGGGTAATTATCCTGACAAAACATACAATAAAACTTACAATTCACTTCAATTTAAGATGAATTTAGGTTAATTTTACTATGGTAACTGTGCACATGGCACAAGTAGTATATAACATTATTTTGGTTTTTACGAGTGGTGGAAGTAGCTACACCCTAGACAGTGGCCAGTCAGCACCAAGGCTAAATATTACATACCATACAAACCTAGGCTTACTAGTAAAGCCCCAAAATTATTATGCCATATTGCAACTTGTAAAAGTGACACAATAAAACTTTCATATCCTTTTATTGTTTTCTACTTACTCATTCTTTTATGAGTTGCTGATATGATAATTATGTGGAGTACACCAAGAGGAGTGGCAAGTTTCAAAGTAGATACATGAACAGGCAGTATCTCAAATATATACTCATTCTCTAGGGGCAGTTTGGATTCATGCATTCACCTTACACATGCATGTCTTTCTTTGGACAGTGGTTGGTGTACCCAGAGAGAACCCACTATAAAGAAAGGAGGACATGCAGTCACCACACAAAGAGAAATGACATATCACATTATTCCAGTAACAATTAAGCTAACTTTTAAGCTAACTGGGAAGTGATATCATAGCAAAGTCATGTTTTCGTATGCCTTCCCCTGTGACCCTAATCTCAAATCAAAATAAGGCATACACGCTATTCCTTCATTTGGTTTTCCTTCCACTCCCTTAAAATCTGCACGATTTCCCTCTGCTCAATCAATCTTTGCCCCGCTCTCCACCCATTGTGCACGGTGACTGAAACCAGACGCCATCACTCCTGCCCTGGGAAGCTCTCATCGGCCCACTCGCCTATTCACCCGCAGCCCCTGGAGGAGAAGCCAGGGCTATGTTTTCCTACTGACCCCCTCCTTTAACTAAAGCCACCGACCTCCTTAACCCCGTAACAACTCCCATCTTTGAATGCTTGAATCGAGCCTCAAAGCACAGACTACAGGGTCAGGATCCAGTGTCTCTTTTGGATACGGGCCAGGAAACTGAGGGTTGACAGATAAAGGGGGTAAAGGATGGGCCGTGCAGGGGATAGAGAGCAGAGGCCCATGGTAAAGTTAGAGAAAATAGGACTTGTAAGGCGGGGAGCATTAATACAAATTGTGTGTGTGAAGGAAATCAACAAACTGGAATGCACCCAAATCACAAAGACGTCACTAGCGAGGACACTAGCAGCTACAACACCAGCGAGAACACGAGAATATGAGGCGATATCTCTATGTATCAGGCCAGCTCAACAGACAGCCGGCCGCTCTATTAATGGAAAATGACTTCATCCTTGGAAATACACCACAAGGGAAGCAACCGCACTCCTCCTCCTCTTCATCTCTCCATCATCACTAGTTCTGCCTTTAAAGTTGTTCAGTGCACTCTGTTAGGGCTATGGATGAAGCAGCCTGGAGCATTACAGTCAGTGGATGTGTGTACATAAACAAGTGCATGATAAGGTTCCACTGACACTAGCCCACACAACGTGATAATAACGTCACTTTTCTCACCACACTGCGCGTCCGTCTGGAGTGCTCTGCTCTGTGCCAAAATGCCCGAGCTTGTTCCACCACTCTCTCCAGTCTTCCCAGACCCCACTAACAAAACACAATCAAACTCTATACAATCTAATGAAAATATCCCTATTTACAACGCAATTAAACGTGCACTATGTACAGTATCTGATGAAGAATCCACCACCTGCTTGTCCTCAGGGAAATGTTATTGCTTTTCCTACAATGTTTCACAATATGGCATTAGACATATGTATATTCATGGATATCGCATTACTTTAGTTTAATGAAAATACAGAAATACAATGGATTCAGTACCATAAGCTTACTACTTACTATCAATAAAAGTATTTAGTAAATTTAAAAATTCTGTTTTGGATACAGTGGTTTCTTCCAACTGTCCAAAACAAACAGATTTAAAACTGCTGACAGAGAGATATAGAGATAGGAGAGTGAATGATTGTAAGCCCCAGAACTAACTAGATATAAAAAGCCATATCCCACTTGACCTAAGTCCCATATCTTCTGGCAAGTCTCCAGGCTAACACAGCTCACAAAGATGCAAAATGAATGAACATTGTAAATAAATGAATAAATATACGTATTTGTTCAGGTTACTCACTCAATACTGTTTATACTGTTACTGTACTGACTATTACCTGTTCACAAGCACAAGTTACAGGTTGTTGTTGTTGTACACCTTTAAGACATATCTGAGGGTAGAAGAGCCAAATATCCACTTTGATCGTCTGTGAACAAGCTCCAATGCCACGTACTGTCCCTGCATGCACTTGGATGGACATTAAAGAGCAGGTGAGAGGACAGGTTGAGCTGTGCATGGGGCTGAGCAACCTTGCAACCTTATCACTGCTGTCAATGGAAACCCTGGACCGCAGTGCCTATTATAGTTGTGCATAAAGGGAATGGCTGTGTGTGCATTAAATTAACACCGCTCAAATCAAAGGTATAGGCTTACCATCAGGACAGTCAGTGCATGTGGGGTTTCAATGAGATACTCACCCGAATCTTTATTGTCCGTGTTTTTCCACCACAATTCTTCTTAAGGAGCATTTTCTGTGGGAAGCATAATAGAACAATGTTATAATTAAGAAATGTGTATGTGCTTTGCACCTCCTACCTAAAGGTGAATACTGACTCTACCTGAGGCTCTTATCTTAAACAGTCACTCTAACACTTTTGGCCCATTCACACCAATTTAGGATGCAGGAAGTGAGCCAAATCCAGCCGTCTTATGAACCTAAACAACCAGTCAATAAAACTTATGCAATATCCTGTCTCCCACTCCCCACCATGTTGACGCAGTTCAACTATTCTCAAAAAGCAGTGGGGGTGGAGGGACCACACAATCATCGAATTGTCTTGGCTTGGGTGGCTGGCTTCTAAGGGGGAAGGGAGCACAGAAAAGAATGGAAACTCTACTCTCCCACTGTTATGATGTGGCAGCGAGCTGGTGTGCACTTGCTTTTTTGCCCACCTCCTGCCAAGGCCTATATCTGTTTTATCTTTACAATCCAGTGGGCTGAAGCCCAGCAGCCAGCAAACTGGAGAATGAAACCAACTTTAGAGTCACTATCATCTTTCTAAAGACATTTTAGCATATTGATTTCTTTTTCTTTGTTTCAATATAATTTTTACACTTCATTGAGCTCCATAATAGTCTAAGTATCAGCTGCAGCACAAATGCTGAGAACTTTGCCGGCCTCAACAATGTGAGACTGATACCCAGCTCAAAGTAATTATTTGCTGAATGTCTCTCCCCTCTCTTCACCCCTTTCATGATTACATTATCAGTGTTGGTTCTACTTTATGATTGTTTCCTTACCATTGCTGGTATTCTTGTATGTTTTTCTTCCTGTTGTAATTTAGATATGCCTAATGTTACTTATAGTAACAATGTACATCTAAATGATTGTCAATGACCTTTTGCTGCAGTTATTGTCATGAATTGAATGATTGGGTGGGATTTAATAAGTTTTCTTCTTCCCTCTCCTTTTTGAGCTTAAATAAGAAAAAATATGTGAAACGTTTATTGAGTGTACTGGATACATGTGTTCATTAATCTGCTCAAAATAAATAAATAAATGAAAAAAAAGAATGAAATTACATCTGTCCTCTCCAATAAAGCCTATGGGCAAAAAAAAACAAAAACAGACGTTTAGATTATATCAGTTCACACATGATGGACGACTATTTGGCTGCTGATTCTAGATAGGCTGCTGAACACACAGCACAGATATGCTATCAGCCTCTGAGGGGTAACACACAGGCACAAGTGTCACACTTGTGTGAAGCAAGGCAAGTTGTGACTTGTCTGCTCATGGACTGTTTTACAAGGGCTTGGGCACTTTATGTCCATATAATACAAAGTTGAGGACAAATGAATATTTAATTATTGCTTATAATAATGCCTGTAGTTATACAATGAGATAAATAAAGTACACCCTTGCTTAGGGATTTTACATATTTCCAAATGCTTGGCTGAGGCTAAGCAGACATCTGCCATACAAACTGTTACCCTTCAATTATTATCAGGTGGTTAACAAACAATGACAATGTCACATCTGAGCGATTGGACATGGATTAGCATGCATGAGGGATTATCGAAGACTAAGAGAAAACAACCCACTGACCCTTTAACCCGGCCTTTAAGGAAATTATGAGATAAATAAACGTATGCCCCCGGCTGCAGCTCATGCTGAGCTCTGTAGAGGAGATTTAAAAGGGAAGCTGGAAGTGCTCCGTTAAAGGGTTAATGGGAGGCTGGAGCAGTCTGCTGCTACCTCTGTAGGCCCCCTATTGTATTCTGCTGCACCTCCCATTCCACTTGACTGAGTTCCTCGCAGACTGATACAGCAACAAATGAGCAGACACGAGGATGAGCCCACGCACACACACAGGCCCCGGATGATAGACGCGGACCCGAGACCTCTGCAGCTCTTCCTCTTTTTTCACCCTCTCAATGCTGTCTCCTGTCATCTGCCATCTCCCTATAAAACCCTATGAACATATGGACCCCCAAACCCTCTGCACACAGCCTTGCCCAATACGCTCTGGGCCAATAGTCTTTGGCTTAGATGATCAGTATTGGGGCTTGTTATGATTGGCTGTCATTTTGATTGTGTATTTAATCCTCTCCTTGAGCCTCCACCCCTCTTACGCTGTCCCACACTCACTGGTCTTTGTGAGAAAGCAGGGTGGACATCTGTCGTGCTCCTTCATCCCTGTCCAGCAGACCACCGTGCAGGCCGAGCGGGCTGAGCAGAGGGATGACTTTGTTTGCCTGTGGGAGCGTGCACATTTGAGGAGCCATGTGCGCGTGCTGAGGCTAGCCGGGTAGACTGCTGGGACATCATTGTATTTTTGGAACAGATCCCCAGACCAACATAACTGTTTGCCTTGTTCAGCGGGCAGCATAAGGTTCATCTGCTGCTTGGTACTTTAATGTTTTCACTACAAACACCGGCAGAGGGTAATATATGAGCTAATAAATGTCCCTGGCCTGTAGAAATACCTACAGCAGATTATTGGTTTAGCAAAAGCAAGCTCAAAAACTGCTCTGAATACTTGCACAATGTATGTGTAAAGTAGCTTCAAGATTTATGTACTATAACAACTAGTGACAGTGTTTTCAAACTTTGAGAAGCCACAAATTACATGTGTCTGGTAGATTAATATTTCTTACATTTTTTCACAATTTATGTTACTTTTAAAACAGTGTAGTATAATAAGTTTGTGGGTCAAAGTATCTGGAATGGAATATATCTTGACCAGTACTATTACAGTCTTCTTCGTTAAGTGGGGCTTGTTTGCATTGGAGACTCACCTGTTGCATCTTCTCCAGGTCTAGACTGGGCCTCCCCAGCTCCCCTCCATAACTGTGCCGGTACTTCCTGTATGGTGCGGCCTGGTCGAAGTGTGTGAGGATGATGGGGCGTGTGACAGGCTGTACCACCTGCAGCTGGAACCTCATGGAGGGGGGTTTGAGAGTCCGCGGGGGGCTGGAGCTGAACAGGACGGGGCTGGGGGATGTGGCCAGGCAGGCACCGGGCTCCAGGGCTCTGTTACCAGCTGGAGACCCACATCCACACAGGTCCCGCACTTCCTCATCACTAGATGCGCTGCTATGGTGATCGCCATGACGTCCGTGAAAAGCCGACACCCACTTCCTGTTGTCGCCACAGCTGATCCTCTCCAGCTC
>KN484081.1:25149-46044 GCA_000787095.1 Periophthalmodon schlosseri
GGCGCCGTAGCCGAGCTGGAGACAGAGGACCCTGGTTGTGCTGCTGACTGGTGGCCAATGGAGTGAGGGCGCAGTTTCTCCGCCTCTCTGGAAGTCAAAAGAAAACATAAGCTTTTTTTTTTTTTTGTTAGAAAAAGTTACATACGTACAAAACATCTCTACATTTTGACATAAAATGTTATTGCTGTATCGTGTTTTAAAACAGCAGAACACAAGATGTTGTCATTTGTACTTTTTAAAAATGTGCTTTCATGTATTAAATGTCTCCAGTTGTCAGCTGTTTCCCCTTTCAGCTACATTTTTTGAGAATTGAAACCACAGCATTGGCACTAGTCATCATCACATTAGTTCCTCACAAATAGAAAACGTATGGACATCCTCCTGTAATTCTAAAAAGTTAAAAGTTAAGAAACAACAGAAAACAATCTTCTGTTGTTTTTTTTAGTTTACCCTTATGCATCATGCTATTATTTAGATTTATTTATTACATTATTCTTAACCATGTATATATACACTGACTGATTAGTTCATCTTACCTCTGTCAATTTGTGCAAGTTCCTGGTTCTCGCCCTCAGAGTCATCACTTTCTCCGCCCTCGCCGCTGCCATGGTAAGAAATCTGTAGGAGACACATTATACTGGAGGTCAGATATGCCATATGGTCCACCAGCCGGGCAGCCCTTACAGTACAGGCAGTAAGGGAACACTGCACTTCCACAAACTACTGACAGAGTTCCCAAATAGAAAATAAGACTCAGCTATTGAATAAATGTTTTTCATTAAAATCCTGGCTGAGGTTACACAACAATGAGAGGTCTTTTAATATGGCAGTTTATTTATCTGCACTAGAAAAAAGTGGAAGCTAGCAATTTGTTCAAGCCAGGCAACAGTTTACAGTAAACATGTTAATTAGAAAGTACATATATTTGAAAGATCCATATTTCATTTTAAGTGAATTAGTTCAAAAGAACTTAGACAACATTTGCAAGTCAGAGTAACAACTTCAGTAGTGTTCAAAGCAAGTTTTTCTTTTTCTATGAACAAAAAAGCAGATGTTGTGTTTTATTCCAATGTTCCCCACTTGTGCATCAAACCAATGTGACAAAGTACTGCCATACTCACATTCATTGTATTGACAACTTTCAGTTCCCACAATCTCGCCCCTCTCCTCTCTCTCATTAAAATCAATTCCTCGTCTGCAGCCGGCGCAACAATGCAGATACCCTGCAGACTGCCACGCTAAGAGTTAAGTAATGCCCCTCGTGTGGGTAATTACCACTGTGAGGCCTCGCTGAGCAGCTGCCATCTGTGCATGTGCTGCTGTACGCTTCACACACTGTCCTCCCTCATATACACACAAGCGCACACACCTCCTTCCTTTGGGGGGTGGGGGGTGGGGGTACTCATCGAAAAGACAAGAAAAAGCAAGAAGGGAGCCAGTGGCCTCTAAGCTCTCACAGCTTTTCAATACATTTTAAGTATGAATGTTCTTAGAGGTATAGTGCAGATGCCGCTTTAAACATGTATGAACAATAAGGTAAAAGTTTTTGAAAGAACATTAAATAAAGTGTTTCTAAACATTCAAATCTGAACTTTGTACTTTTTTTCTTACTGCACTCACAGGACAAACTAAAACTTAAAACTTATATATTTACATAACATGCAAAGCCCTATATCATGTCAGTCTGTGCAATGTGTAATGTAAAAAACCCAATCAGACCCTCTAATCTAAGTGACCTAACTGCATAGCTTGCTGTCACTCACACAGCATCTGAAACATGTTTATGAGGCACAAACAAAAACATAAATTATATAGCACTTTACTATGCATTTAGTGTTTTCAGATTATTATCATTGTCTTTGATTGATTGGAGCACTTTTGACATAATGTACAGTAAATAAATGGTGCGGCAAAGTTAATTTATTTGGCCTTATCATTTTGGATTTATTTGATATTTTAGCTGTAGCACTATTTTTGAAGTAGAATTTCTCAAGAGATGTTACTCAGCACTCACTTGTCTGAGCCAAATGTAAACACACTGGGAAAAAATCATTCTACTCACGTCTGCACAATCTTGTGGTAATTTTATCTTGTGAGATCTTGTGCCACGAGATCTTTCCTAGTCATACAGACTAGCAACCCAACTAATGCAGGCAAACATAGAGATCGGTCTGTCTCCACAGAGCCAAATATTGCCAAGTGTTCCTCCAATCACACAGGGTCTGACAGTAATGATTTGGACTCTCCTTCCCCTCAGGGCCGACTCAAAGGTCTCTACTGATGAATTGGAGATCAAGACAAATGTAAAACATGTGTAGTTCTGCAGGAGGACACAGGCTGCTGAAGTCTTCAGTGAGTCTGAAACTACTAAGGGCATCCAAAGACATGGTTTTAGACTTTACCACAATGGCCAAATATTTCATACTTTTATGATTTATGCAAAAAATAAAAAAAAAAAATAAAACTAAATAAATGTAATTAAAAATAATAAGTGTAAAAATGTGATAAACCACTATATGCAAATGTTGTGAAATACATGCCACCTTTATCCCCAGCTGACTTGATAGGAGTTTTACTAGTTTGTATAAATGTTGAAATGGCTATGACCTCATATCCTGTATCTTCTTTGGATTTCGGTTGAGTGCAAACAGAGTACAATGATTTGCTAATAACCCCTAACCCTCAGTCCAAAAAAACATTTCATGTAATATAATGTAGAGTTACATAAATATCATTGATGTTTTAATGTAGGAGTCAGTGGGGCAGTTGAGATGGAGTAGACGTTTTCGAGGAAATGTAAACCTCAAGGAGAGGTGATCCTCTGAGATGCCATTGTGATTTATGGCTCATACATTATATCAGAATGTAAGGAATCTCTCCTGGCAGTGGCATGTATACGCTGGTGCACTTGACACCACAGGACTTTGAAAGATACAGATAAGAGCTTCACAACTGTGCTCCAGTAGGTCACATTTACAGCTTTCAGACTCCTACACAGAAGTGGGTAGAGTAGCCAAAAAATGTACTCAAGTAAGAGTAACGTTATTTCAAAATAATATTACTCAAGGACTCATCCAAGAAATGATTCAAGTGAAAGGAGAAGCTACTACTCAAGTAAGAGTAATTCTAAGAGTAACTGTCTGGCCACAACATCTGATTTATTTGAAGTTAATGTAATTGGAAGGACAAAACCATAGATAATGGTATCTGGTATTTTCAGAGGATAGACCACAAACATGGGAAAAACTAAATCAAATCTGAAGGGGCGGTGTGAGAAACACAAATGTTCAAATCATTTCATATTATCAACATAATAATAATTATGGCTATAGATAGATCTACACACAGTGGGAAGAGTAACCAAAACCTTTACTCAAGTAAGAGTAAAAGAAAGTAATTTAAACTAAACATTACTCGAGAGGGAGTATAATGCAGTAAAACTACTAAACTTAACTCTAAAAACTACTCAGAGAAGTACAATTTAAATACTATATAGTAAATACTATAACTGAGTAAATGTAACAGAATACTACTACCCACCTCTGCTCCTACAATACTCCAAATAATGGTTACTGTATGGTTAGGTTAGGAAGGACAGAGAATGTTTTACATCTAAATATATGGTATTAGTTTAACCATGCTTCACTGAAGACAGTCTGAGGGGCCTTTACTTTGATGTCAGGAAGCATTAGAGGGCAAGAAAACATCTCCACTGTTTGTGTCCTTGGACTGTGCTTTAACTTTGAGCCAAGTTTTAATATTTAGTTGTATAACCAAACCTTTGGCTTGTTTAAAACCGATTAGACAACTGTAAAAACAAGTGGACTCATAACAAAGAGTTTTGTCGAAACTAATGCCAACTAGAATATCCAATCAGGATCAGCTACATTCACACCACTGACGTTATCATTCTTAAGAAAACATAGTCTACTGCAATGAGAACAAAATACTACTAATAGATTCCTTTTTGCAAAACGATTTGGATGTGGATAATTTTGCGATAAAAAGTTACAAAACAATCAACAATGATACAAATGTCCACTATGTGTCTTGTTATTCAGCCCACGGAGGAGGTTATGAAACACAAGCTGAAATTGTGTGATAAAGGCCACATGATGCGATGCCACATCATTAAAGTCGTAAAACTGTGTTGCAGCCTGACATGGACAAAGACCGGAGTGTTTGTGTGTCAAGATGAGCTGAATGAAATCCTTGTCAGTGCACTGTCTCTGAGCCGCTTGCTAAGCTGGATCAATGGCAATGTCACCATGTACACTCTCCCACATTAGCCAGTTCAGCCACATACGTATCTGTCCTCCACGCTGACATACAGACACAAAGTTGAACTAGATACTGCTTTCTGCAACTGTTAATATAGGTGAGATTTCATGACATCTGCTTTATCGATATCCATGTTTGTAACTTTTTTCATTTACTTCTACAAACAAGTTGAGTCTGAATAAACATAAACATCTTAGCTTTGGCTTGTTACCAAACTGTCTTGAGCAACACTGCTGAAAACCCCATTGAGGTTTATTAATTGGCATAGTGGGAGTTGAGAATTGTAAATGATCAATAGATACATAAATGATTCTGAAGTCTGAACTGTCTGAACAAAGTCAATGTCATATGCATGGCCACAATCCAACACAATTTTGGGCCTGTAAAATACTTGCAGAGAAATCCAGTTTATACCTGCCATGATAACAAAGTTTGAAGCACGATATTTACTACAGAGAAATATCGCGATAAACAATAATACTGAAACTACTTTATGCCGCTAATTAAGATTGAAATAATGCAAGATAAAACCAGTAAACCATTTTTAAATACTGTTTCATTAAAAGACATGAACTGCAACAAATAAATAGCAGAACGTACCAATAATTAGCCATAAAAGGGGTAATTCAAGGGCTAATACAGTAACACCTGCACTTAACTTTGCGACATCTTTCAGAAATCCTATATCAAAATGTGATTTGAGCATTAATTTATACAGACTAGTAGTACCATGCAGTACCATATGCAGGGAATGGAGGAAAGTTACTTAGTTAGACATTTATAAGGTAAACAAAACACTTTTAAGGACATCTATGTTTTGTGCTAAACAGACTTAAATCCGGAACAAGTTACTGTTTAATCTATTGTATTGATCAGATGGTTTATCATGGCCATCGATGCTCAGTTGACAAGCCTGCAAAACACCATTCCATCTGCCTCTGTGATAACATTCACAATCATATAATTTGTGTGGGAATCAGTTGCCTCAGTAATAGTGGGTGTAACTCCACCAGATCTTGACCAGTAACCCAGAGAGATGCACTCACTTCACTGATCACCCTAACAAGATGGAACCCCGCCATTGACCACAGCACCAAATAAGAGCACTGCAGACAATAGGGATGGCACACTTTCCCCCTGTATCTTCAGCCAGGCCTTTGAAAGGGGGGACCACTTTGGCACAAAATGGCTGCCATGCGACTATACAGTTGGGTGACGCACAATAGTGTTCTGGATGGAGCAAGTTAGTGACCCATGCCTGGATACAATTCACCCCTCTCCTCGGTGAAAAGGGGGTATTAAGCAGTAACAATTGAGGAACACTTTT
This sequence comes from Periophthalmodon schlosseri, assembly GCA_000787095.1. Classification (NCBI taxonomy): domain Eukaryota; kingdom Metazoa; phylum Chordata; class Actinopteri; order Gobiiformes; family Gobiidae; genus Periophthalmodon; species Periophthalmodon schlosseri. The sequence goes on from KN484081.1 coordinate 30,758, forward strand.
TTGCATAGTGGATAATTTTGCAGGAGTTGTACATCCTTTAAGTAATGCAAAAGTTTTGTCTCAACAGTTTTCCAAAGCAAGAATTTACTCTGTAGCTTTTGGCTTTAAAATAAAGGCACAAGTTTAGTTTACAGATCAATGAGTATGTGATATGTTACCACTGCCACATGCTTGCTGGAGTTTTATGCAGCAATTTGCCTCTCCAGTTTCTTTCAGTAAACATCTGGCAAAGTCCTATAACCAATGAAGACCTAAATTCCCCCTGTAACACTGTAATGAGTGGTTGGAAGTACTTGGACGCATCCAGAAAATATCAACAAACAAGGCATACTTCCTGGATGTCAAAATGTAAGATAGCAGGACAAGCTTAAGTGCAATATCAACCAGTGCCATGGTGTGAAAGATAAAGTATATGAACTTATTTCAAGCCCATTGAAGCAACATTAGAGAGAACTGGCCTACAAATGCAGTTGAGTCACAAGGCACAAAAATAAAGCCACACTTTTCACAAACAACCTCCAACTATATGCCTTCTATGGTTAAGGACATCTTAATTATACTACTACTATGCTGCTACTACTACTGTTGTTGCTGCAATAGTTTACTACTACTACTACTACTACTTCTACTAATACTACTACAACTACTACTACTATTAGTACTACTACTACTACTGCTACTACTACTTCTACTACTACTACTACTACTACTAGGCCTACTACTACTACTACAACAACAATAGGCTACTACAACACATCAGAAAAAGTAGTCAAAACTTACCTTTAGTTGAAAGGGATGTATTTCATTGAGTGAATGTCTTCTTAGCTTCTTCGTCAAAGTCTTTAACATTGTTTCAGTCTGTATGGCTATTATTACGCGTTACTGGTGCTGTTACAAGCTCTAGCCTACAAGACCACAGACATGAACGACATTTAAAAGGCACTGGTAAACGCTGACAGCCTCCGAAGATGACCTCGTAAGCATCTATGAACCTCGATACAATGATATATCGTATCAGAATTCTGCGTACTTTCTAAGACATAAACGTAGGGAACTTATTTTGGTAGCTGCGTAATTGAGGAAAAAAAGTCTTTCTCTTTCCGTTTCGGACTAACTCACCCTGGGCCCGGCTTGCTTACGCTACACAACAATTGAAATGTGTTTTAGAAAATATAAAAAATATATAATAATAAGTTGTTCGCATTCACACACGCACTCTCACACACATGCACACACGCAGATGCCTAGTAAACTGCACGAACACGGAGTGAGTCTCAGGTCTGAGCGAGCTGCGCTTAGATTGGCTAAAGTACGCAATGATGTCATGTGTTTTACTAAAAGAGGAGGGACTTAATTAAAGCCACATTGACTGTACTGTTTACTTATAGTATTTTTATATTAAGCGGTCGACCCTGTAATTTAAAGGCAGCAGGCTATGTCATTGCATCTTATACTGTGTGGTAGTAGTAATGCCGCATGTCAGCAATGCACCATGGCAATCGTGAATGGGAACAGTTAATGAATAGTGAAAGTACCAAAAGTAGTAGTTAATAGTTAATTATAATGAGGAACACTGTGTAAATTCGGTTTTACATAAGATACTGGTGTTGAAGGTCATGCATATCAATGGCAATAGTTACTTTCCATCAGCCTATCTAGCCTATTGTAACTGAACTTTATGGAACTTATGAATAAGACTTCATTTCTTGAAGCTGGTTCAATTTAATTTGTTGTTTTGTTTTATTTAATAAGTGTAAAAGAAAATGTCCAGATGTAGGCTTATTAACAATTAACCATTCAAGTATGATAAAAAAAATTCCCTGATTGCAATATCAAAACATTACAGAGTCTTGTGTGTTAGGTTATTTGAAATATTAGTGGCCAATTCTGGATGCAGAGATGTAGACACAGGGAGGGAGAGAGAAAGCTGAGAGCAGAGAGAGCATGTCAGGTATAATTGGTGTAAGTGGGGCATCCAGTTTCAATGATGTCATGCTTTGCAACCACTGTCTGCAGTAACGCACCATAAATGCACTAATGCTACAGAACTATTTCCCGTGATGGCAGACACGAGACACACCTTAACCAGTGACATAACTCGTCTCCAGCATGCTGTCAAAGTGATAGTCATCCAGTTATGTCACAGGCTATAAAAGCAATAGGTTGTCCTTTGTTTATTTTATAGAGTAATCTAAGAAAGCTGGTGTCTCTACGCACGTAATCTCCCAACTATAGGCTTTAAAACTATTGTAGCTTAGTCATGTGTTGAGGCCTTCTCACAAAACTCCTCCTCCGGTCACTGACCTGGTAAACTCTACAAGGAACCTGTGGCTTTGCTCCAGGTCAAACTCAAATCCAATTTAGGCGATCATACACTGAAATTAGCCCACAAGTGAAGTGCCACTTATAGGTCTGCACACCTTGTAGTTATTGCATGACTGAAAAGCAAGACAAGGCAGAAAGCAAATGCTAACAAGATTTATAATCATTTTCGGAAGTACTTCAGTGCATGTAGTTGTAACATGTGCTCCACTGGTTTTAAAACTATAAACACAATCTAACGCACAAACAACAGTATTAACAAGTCATTCTAAGTTTATTTGGACATGCTATACCTTATTTGAAAGCTCACTTTATTGGGGACAGTTGCTAATAGTCATTTTAGGTTTTTGGGGTTTTTTGCCCCCAAATTGGGGGCTCATTCAGCTTTTTTGCGTAAATGAATGCATTAAACTCCTATGTTTATTTATTCAGTTGCAGGTGTTTTCATTGCTTAAAAATACCTTGAAAAACATTCTTACAGTGAGTGGATCGTCTCTCCACCGTCTGCCTGTAACATGGCCTGGTGTTTGGAGACAAGCAGGTGACATACTTTACTGAGTCTCCGTCAGAAAAGTTACATAGTGTACTTTTAAATATAGACTGGAATTTAACGGTTTGGCCACATGAGGGCAGCACGTGTATTCTTTTGAGGGCAAGAAATAAATAATGTGCATAAGTGATGGTCAAGTGAACAACCACGTCAGCATTGTTTGAACAACATAGACAGTAAAAAGCTGTGTAAAAGATAGAAGGCCTTCTAAGGTTGGCCTGGTTTGTGTTCATTTTTTTCTTATTTTTTATTCTTATTTTAAAATATGAATTACAAATTAAAGAGGAATATTTTGTCTATAGACTACTTAACATAACAACACTAAGATATATCATTAATTATTTTTACTTTTAAAGATTAGTATTAGGTTAACAGAGTAGAACATAAAGTTGCTGTTTATGTAGGCCTATTGATCGCCCTCTCCTGGCGACGTGACCTCATTACATATGGATCTGCAGTTGACCAGGTTCAGCATGTTGACATTTTATTGTAGTGAAGTCAAAGAGATGTGTGAGCAGCAATGTACACAATTACAGGTCAATACATGTAGTCTAGGTCTACTGCTGAACATGGCAGCCCAAAAATGTCTTCCATGTTGACCTCATTTAAAGAGCAAAGGTCTCACTCAGTAGAAGTTTGTGAAGTATTGAATATGAGAGGTATGTTTCTTACTATTTGTTTCAATTGGCTACTATGAATGTTGTGGCCCTATTTGTCCTATAGCCTGTATCAGTGTTTTGTTTTTGTTTGTTTGTTTGTTTTGTTTGTTTTTTTTTCCTATTGAGTCCCCCTTGTCTCACACACTCAGAGCAACTTGATACCAATAGTAATTATGAATATGTAATTTTCTTTTTTTATATATATATTTGTGCTAGAATAATCCTGAGACATTGTTAATAATGTACAATGTACTGCGAAGAACATTTTTAATACTATTCAATGCTATCTAAGGCCTGTCCAAGTACCCCTGGCAAGTGCGTGCGTACCCTCAGGAGTCCCCATACTCCTTATTGGGAAACACTGGCCTACTTGCTATGGGTACAGCATATTTTAATCTTGTGCTTTATAAAAAAAAAAACCTCTTCTCTTTTTCTTGATAAGTAAAATAACAAATAAAATGTCCAACCTTTATTTTATATCCTGTTCTAATCCTGAGATTCCACATAAGGTCTATGGTAAAACAGAGAAAACTTGTTTCTCCCGGTGGACATTACACAATGAACAAAATGTAGGGATACTGTTGTCATGATGTCAACATTTCCTCTTTGCTCCATCACTTGTTTAACATTGCTGAAATAGCTGATGACAAAGCAGCGGGCTGACCTCTGTGCGTCATTAGCTGTTTTTAGCAGTGTGTACCAAACCTCAGCCCACTTGGCCTTGGAAGTGCTTGTGTTCCTCTTCCTCCGGCCTGCATCGCCCACTCTTTCTCTCCTGGATAACAGAATACAGCCCCTGCCTCCCACCCTCCTCTCTGTGTTCACCCAATGACCCAGTGGCGGGAAGCGGGGGCCCATCTGTGCTGCTGGAGAGGCTACTTTTATTCTCAGTGCCTATTTTCTAGTCACTGTTGTTTAAATAAAACCCACATGATCCGGGAATACTTCCACTATTTAGCCTCACAATGTGCGTCTTTCCTGATTACACAATAGTGCCTGAAAAAGCAATGTCTGGCCACTGATTGAAATCGAGAAACAATGCAAGTTTGGGTTATTCTCAAAGAAAAGCGTTAACTCAATAGGCTTAATTGATATGCAATTAGGTTATTAAGTTCATATCTAAAGGTTTGCTCTCATCTTGAGTAACAAACTTAGGGTAGCCTATAGGTTTACTTGAAATGTAGGTATATTTCTATTGTTGCATTGTGCCCTAACCTTTTATATAATCATTATTTAATTTGTTGTTTGTTTACTCTTTTTTTTTACTTCAGTAATTAGACTAGGACCTATATGAGTATTTTGAATCATTTAAAATATTGTGTTTATACTAAAGCAAATCTCCTTTGCTTAATTGTTCACTTTGAGTTTTCTTTAAAATGCATTTCTTCACAAGGCTCTCAGTCCAATAAAAACTGCAAGACCACCAAAGAACATGAGAATAATGTAGTAGTAACTGAATAATTGCCTCCCAATACTGAAACATGTGGATTATTGATATTGATCAGAAAAAGCAGTTTGGAATTCAAACCAACTGTCCTACCTGGGCTGACTCTAAGACACAGAAAGGTTAACATTAATGGTCACATTTATCCAGTAAATTAGCATATTTTATGCATGTCCATTGTTCCAATTTGCTTTCCTCCAAAAGAGAACACTTTAAACAGCACTCTCAGTCCCCTTGAGATAATTGCTGCTTTAACAGGGGCATAAAAGTGAGCTAAGGAGCTGGTGTATCTAATGCTTCATATGTGAGTAATTATAGTTACTACACTAATCTCGTGCATTATGCCTAAGATGCAATGTTTACATGAGCTTGGAAATGTTATTGTGATTCACTCTAAATTTGTGAGAATCTTCAGCCTGTTGTTGTAACCCATTTACATTTAATTTATAGTTTGGTGATGGGGGAAAATCTGGAAAAAATTACAAATTCATGGGTTTCAGGATAAGGATTCTTTCCATATTTGGCATGACAATAGTCCTCTGTTGTTATAGCAATAACGTAATTTAAATAAAATATTATAGCCTATCTTTTGATAGAAGAACGGTCCTCACAAAATCCTTCAAATCAGGAAGGGATAATTTGCCTGAAACCCACAAATAGGCTTACATTTCCTTTTTTTTATTTCTAGCAATTAACAAAAGGTCACTTTAAAAATAGCCCTTAAAAAAGCCTAGGCCTACTTAGACTACTTTTACTCTTTATGTAACTGCTCCACCCCTTTTGATATCACTGTGCTTTGTGTTCTGGGTGTTGTGGTATAGATGACAGAGGCTCAGTCCAGGTTCAGACGGTTTACTGTTTAACAAATACAAATGGCACAAACTGCTGTGAGTATGAGGGGGCCAACATGTGTCCTCTGGCAAAGAATAATACACACAATAAAAGTCAATTAGTAACAAAGAAACAGTTACTAAAGACTTTGATAAATTAGCAAAACAGCTGACAAATCAAATAAGATATAATGAATACAAAATGAATTAATTTCTATTAACCTGTTACATTTAGATAATCTCAAAATGATTTTATTACCTCAAAAGCAAAGCGGATACATGTGTTTGTGGCCAAGTAAATAGACCTACTTATTAGCAATTTCTTACGAATATAAATCTTTACCCAACAGAGGGCAGCAGAGTGTTTTGGTGCACCCTTATCCTCAAATCTCCAGTAGCAGTCTCCATAACACCAACACGAGGAGAGACATTGGATACGCAGCAGCGAGCACCGGCCTGACGCGCAGGAGGACGGGCGGAGGATGGAACCGTGGCCGAACACAGGAGGGGGGTTTCGGACACAGCCACTTCCTCTGCCCGCTCTCTCCTCTCATGCTCTCATCTGACTCTCCCCGGTGGTGCTGAGGTTGCTATAGCGACCGGAAGCATAGAAACAGGAGGTGTCACTTGTTACCTCAGAGCTGGATTTAGCCAAATTGTAAAATAGCCACTGATGGATAAGATGAGGGGGGTGGAGTTACTAAAGATAAGCGACCTAAGGCAGGAGGACCAGGAAGTGGCAGAAAATAGGCTGCAGGTCTCATGGTGAGCACTTTAATACGAGGGTTTATACTTCTTAATGGGAAAAGTCGTGCGTAAAAGAGACGTTACACAATGATCCATCTGAATGAATATGGGCTTAGATCTAAATTAAAATGATCAAAAGCACCACAATGCTATGCTGACCGCTTTACACAGTTTAAAATTATAATAGCTAATGTGATATAAAGATGTAGGCTATTATATAGGCTAAAAATGTGAACATTTGATGTTGAATGTGATGATTAGGCTAATGTAAAAATGTAGGCTATTTTACCCTTTCAAATTAGAGCATAAAAAACGAGCGCTTTAAGGTCAGCTAACACAGATAATGAAAATGCAGGAGGAAATGCAAATGAGAATGCTAAAGAGACTCACTGGTGACCTTCATTTTCTTAGAATTCTTCTGCATCTGCCTTGTGTAAATAAGGTTTACAGTTAAGAAAACATCTGCTGGCTAAAATAATTTGTATTTATAAGTAAAATAATAATCAATTTACAATTTTAATGTGATTATTGTTATTATCTTATTTCCGTGAAATGGGAAGCATCCAAGGTGGTCACTGAGTTTATTCTGTTAGCAAATGTGAGCAAACTCACTCAGTTTAATTCAGTTTCAAAGAGGGGTATTTTACTTCTATGGGGTATTAACTGCTAACACATAACATATGTAGATTATCATGTTACCTTTTATTGTTTTGAAAATGCTATATTTGCTGGAAACAACATATTAACAAGTTTTATAAGTTTTTTACTTATGTTTTTGATGCTCTGAGTCTCCCCTCCCTTTGCTCCCCGTGTTAAGTCACCCCCCCTTCAGAGTGACATCACAACACAATCTGTGTGCATCCCGCTAATGAAACTACTGCACATCGCATCAGGTTTGTCAAGTTACTGTGTACAGTTGTGTATCATGTTTTTGTATATTTTTGGAGAATTGTCATGTGGGAGCATGGGTGGAGGGTTCGATCAGGGCCCAGGAGAGATTGCTCAAACATAGATGGATGACATCTAAAACCTCTTCAGACATGTTTTTGATGAGGGAACAACATTATAATATTTAGCATAATACCCCTTTTTTAAAATTTCCGTAGGTTTATACACAAGACACCCAAACTGTGCAGCCATGTTATGTGAACAGGAAATCTGGATGTGCCTCACCCATACACAACAACCGTTTCTTCAAATTGCACTACGGCCTCACTGCTCCTCATAGGTTGCCCCATTGCATTGAATAATGGGTCAAATCAGAGGACAAATTAATTTTGTGGCAAATGGAATGGGTTAAACATTTGCCACTTACTGTTTAACGACAAGTTGACTTTTCTAGTGGAGGGTCCATCATCAGCTCCAAGGAGAGATTTGAATGTTTTCCCTAGAATGTTCCACAGTATGGTATTAATCTTTTCTTCATGAAGACACCAGGAGATGATGCCACCCGGCCAAGTTACAGGTCAGATCTCTGGAGAGGCAAGACCATTCACATCAAGAATACATGTTTTTCCAAGTGATTTTCTAGCAATAGCAACACCAGTAATTTAATTTAAGCAAAATAGATCAGTTTAATGCTTACTGTGAAACTTTTCTGGAAAAGCAATAATATCACCATGAAGATAAGCAGGTATCGGATCCACCACCAGATTGTTTTTTTGTATATAAAGAACATGAATAACATGAGACATGACTGTAGAATTAGCACATTGGTTTTGTACTTGAATCTATTTTTCTTTTAGACCTATTTCTACAGACCATTCCCCTCCTCTTCCTCCCTGTCCTGCTGCTTGGGTGTGTATTGTGAGTTCACAGCGGATGGCAATGGCCCACTCAGTCCTTTCGGAGAGCAGAAGGTTGGTCCACTCCCACTCAGCCTTTTACGTCATGGAACAGGCCAAAATGGAGACGCAGAGAACAGATGGGAGGAGGACACACTTACTGGCTGGCGTTTTATAACATTACTCCTAACAACGCACCATGGTCATCAAGACAACTGTGTAGCACCCTGCTGTAGACTATAAATATCGCATGGGCCCAATATAGAAGGAGGAAGTGACCATTTTAGAGTCAAAGGGAAATGAAAGTGATTCTGAGATAAAACACTAAATAAAAATAACACATTTAATTACTGATATGGTGTTTTATTTTTATATTTAGGCTAAAAAGTAAGTGGGGTCAACAGGATGACTGTGTGGTCTAAATAAACAGGCTAAATGGAGGAAAAATAACATTTTAGAGTGAATAGAAAATTCTAAAGGCTAATTTAACATTAATAAGGGGAAATTATAAATGTTTGTTTAAGCCTATCTGACTATAGGTCACCATCGCAGACCTGTTGCTGTTGTAAGAGCCATGTGCTTCTCCAGCACCAGATTGGTGTAACCATGGAGACGTGATGCACATCGACAATGACATCATTACAGCCTGGATTGTTCCCGTTTACGCAAATGGAAAAGCAATTCAGGGCTTTTTTTGGGGGGTTTTTGGCTTGCACTACAAGCAGTATGTTTCAGTGGTCATTTTATTTGCTAGGTTTGCATTTTAACAGACTGCTTGTTGACACAGAATTATGTCAAATGCCAGATTCATTATATCTTAAATATAGTTGTAAATTGCAGATTTCAACATTAAAAATAATCTTTTAAGTTCTGAGGATTTTTTTAATAGATGACAGATAACATAGTGTTCATTTGAATTTGAATTTGAAATGTATTTGTCTCAAACATAAGGATAAAAAAAAATAATCTAATGTAAAATTGATATGATATGATATGAAGTCGCATGGAGTAATAAACAATAAATACTCTCAGTTAAAATAAATAACATTTCCTAAATTGGATTGGATGACATTATTGTTTATGATTTAAAACAAACAAACAAAAAATCTATATTGAGTTGTTTTTTTGGTAGCTGGCATATTCTTAATTCAGTCTTGTCAGCTGATCTCTAGAAACATTCAAAATCATATACACATCACCCTGTTCAATGGAATTCAAATTACTGATACCAGAACTATGTATTTTATAATATTTTTATGAAAAATAGAAACATGCAGTGAGACCTGATTTAGTTGGCTCTCCTCTCTAATAGTTGATAAGAAGTGTGCTGACGCAGACTGGGGAGTTGAGATCCTCTTGTTTGTATTTATGTGAGTCATCCCGTCACCTCGTGCCATTGGGCTTGTCTGGGCAAAGAAAAGCATGTGTAACTGTCAACATGTATCCTCAGTAAAAATCTCTAATAAAAAGAGGCAATCAGATTTTTCTTAGAGCTAAATACACAATATCAAACTAAACCTTGTAAAACACACACATACACAGAACAACAACAAAACCAGTAAAATAGACTGGGTTAGCTAAGTGCTGCATATTTTAACAGGAAGATTGTGGATTTGTGTGATATGTTGTTTATTGAAATAGAGCACTGTTCTGAGATATGACGCGTAAGGTGTGAAGCATTAAACAGCATATTTGAGCTTTAAACACTAAATAGTTTGTAGATCAGTGAATAGTTATTAATAAATTTGCATTTATGTTTTTCCAAATGCAAAGTCACTTTACTTTACAACAACGTGTAGCCTATTCATTCATTCCTCAAACTCATGGTAAGCTACTCCATAGCCACAACTGCCCTGTAGATTGATGGAAGCAAGAAATGTGTCAGTCTGTGGTATTGGCCCCTCTTACCAACATCAATCACACGTTCTCACACAGCATTCAATTGGAGATGTGTTTTGCCCATGGACACAATGACAGTATGCACTAATCTGAGTTAGGAATCACCGAACTTTCAGTTATGGGTTGGTAGGCAAATGATCTAACCACTGAGCCATTGTTGCCCGAAAGGCATTTAGTTAAAGTTAAGGTACACCTTATTGTCCCCACAGAGAAATTTGTCCTCTGCATTTGACCCATCCTTCAATGCTGCTGGAGCAACCTGTCAAGAGCAGGGACCCATCTCCATAATCCTGTTGCTAGGCTTAGTCAGGACTGCCTTGGAGGATTTTACCTATTGTGCATGTTTTGTGTTAGAGGCCAAAGATTTAAAAAAATATTACTAACAAATGCTTATATTCTGTCACCCATCTTTACCAAAAATTGTAACCTTAACTTGAATGTCCAAATGATTAGTGTTGAAGAAGGAAAACATGTTGAGTGAAAGCTTTGGAGCTGTGTTTAAGTGAAGTGGGAGAAGGAGAGAGAGCATAGGGGGTGGAGGGTTGGTCAAAATGATCATCTGTTAGGCAGGATGCTCCACACACACATCCTGACATCTGCTCCTGCCCTGCATTAAGATTGTGGCTGTAAGCTTGTAAGCACCTGCTTTAGTCCCAAACCGCAATGTAAGTTTTTCTAGAGTAATTATGTTGCCATAATATATTACATTAGACTTTATTTCAGCTTTGTTTAACAGATTCTGAAGAATATAACAAGAGCAAGAAATACATTGGATTTAAAAATAGACTACCAATTCCTCAGGTTATATTTAGCACATATAAAGTTACTTGAAATTATCCTCCCATTCATTCAACAGTCCTGTGACTGAGGGGACATTCCACAGTGCCACAAATCCATCACTTGTTTTGCCTCAGGTCAGACTCACAATACAACAATAATAGCACTTCTCATACATGCTTATTTTTTACATATTATTTATTGTTAAAAGAGAACATGTTGTGAACAGAAATCATGTCTGGATGAAAATGGGTATGAGACAAGATTTCATAGGTACATTTCTTCAATTGGACAATCTCATTATGTTTGAGTTCTTAGCAGCTGCTCTTCCCCGGAAACACTGACTAAAATGAGCAAAAACATGCTGAAGGAGACCTTGCCCTCACAAATACAGGGGTGTATTGAGAAGGATGAGAGGATTTTAGAATGCTCAGATAATACACTTCATCCTGCTTTCAGATTTTATTATTTTTTCAGTCCCATTCAAAAGGCTTTTAGCTGCCAATTTTACCATTAAGGACATTTTGTTTATCTTTAGTGCTCTGGGATCAGAAAGACAGCTTTATTTGCAAAGTAGCCCATTTAAAATGGTTACAGTATCATCTATGTGCATGGGATACCTAAAATAAGCTGCACAAATCTTAAATGGTTCATGGTTATGACAAAAGCAATTATCTCCCCATAGCAGGGGTCCATCTTTTCCATAAAGAGCTGACTTATCAGTTACTGTGAATTACTCATGAGCTTTATATGATATGATAAGGAGTTAAATCAGTTATCACTAAGCACAACAGGGGGTTAGTTAAAACTCACCAATGTCCAGGAAATTAATCCACTGTAAAAGTTGCATTTGAACTGTAATGGCTTAGAATTAGGTCTGGGACTTTTTCATTTAACCTTTGAAGGTGCACCATTATGTAACTTTGTCATTTTAAAAGTTTTGGGACACTTTTCAGTAATATCTATAGGCCTCTAGTTTATACTTTTTCCCTATTCACCCACACCTTAACTGAGAATTATTGTTCAATAAATAAAATATTATTGCCAATGGTTTGTTATGGTGTTCCATCACCTACTGTTACTGTCTCTTTAAGAGCACCCGGAAGCGTTTCTGATATCGGAAACGCTTCTGTTTTCAATGTGACTTTTTACCGCTGCTGAAGTGCTTTGTAATTTCTGCGTATTAATGCGTTGTTAACGTGTCACAATGTTTCTAACGACTGTTAATTGTAAGTATAACATTTACACATTACAACCTATGCAACAACTGTACGCTATCCTTGTTTAAGTAACGCATCTTGCCTTTTGCGTCTTGCTTATCGATGCTAGTAGGCTTCTAGTTTCTTTCCAAACATCATAACAATTTAATGTTTTGGAAATGTCAAATATTCGGGTTATTATTTTAGGAAATGACATGCTATAGATACACCCTTGGTTTATAGCTGACCAGGCAAAGTCTACAAGCTTGTCTAAACTATGTTCTCTGCTCTAATTCCCTTTAGTGGCCAAGGCGAAATCTAAGTAAGTGTGTTCTATTCAATAAACAGTGCATGGTAAAAATAGTCATCATAACCTAACTGTTTCTGGTCAACAGGACGATCTTGGTGCAGATGGTGAGCGCTGCAGGAACAGGATACTTCTTCAACACCAAGAGAAACAGACTGAAAGATAAATTGGTCATCCGTAAACATGATCCATTTGGTGAGACAACAGTCCTATTTCTTATTGGGTGAATGAACATGTTATAGTCAATGCCCGATTTCTGTGTCTGCTGTTTTAAAGAAAAAAAAAATAAAAAATGTTTTTGTTTCAGTGAACAAGCATGTCTTATTCTTTGAGAAGAGGAAGATCCGGTCCATCTAATGCTACTCTCAAGAAAAGAAAGTTATGAATGGACAATATAAAATCATCCCAAAATGGATTGTACAGAGTTGCATCAGATTGGATCATACATTTTTTCCTTAAGCGTCTTGAGATACTCACTTCATATTTATACAATGAACTTGCAATTTATGCTTCTTGTATTATATTGTATTTGTGGGGGGAAAACTGATGTAACTATTATCTGTTTATTTAGTTGGAATAATGAATATACATGATATATATGCTGTAATGAGCTAGTTTCCATCTGTTGTTCTGCATTCATTCTCACATACATGCTCTCATTCATACACAAGTGTACATGGACACTGGAGGCAAGGTGTGTGAAGTGTCTTGTCCAAGAACATAACATCAATATGCAGTAAAGCCACTGCTGCCCCACTCCAGCATCTGATATTCTCAGTGTTCTCCCGTCCAAGTACTAATTGAGCCCAGCCCTGCTTAGCTTCCGGCATCAAACGAGATCAGACATTGTCAAGTTTGTTATGGTGCTTTATTGTGAGAACATCTCAGAAAATTCTTTCACAAATATTTACATCTCAATATTACACATTTTTGGTTAAAAATAAAGTTTTATACACTTGAACTTAGATCTGTTGTAGAAATATTTACTTGTCCAATTTGGTTTCATATAGAGTTTCATGGCTTCAGAATAATTCAGAAGGCAGATCTTTTTTAAAGGGAAAAGATGTCTGTGTGCCCATGGTCTGCACGCTCACTGCGGCAACTTGATTGGCTCTCCTCGCCATCTCCTCCAAAGGCACTGTGGGATAATGGGCCATGTAAAACGCCAGTGCTCCAATGAAACTGTCACCAGCACCCTAAAAAGATGGGGGAAAATACATTCAACATGTTCATAATCATATTTTGTGATAAATGCTTGCAACAATAGTGATCTCTGACTGGAACTGTAATGATCTGATGAAGAGTGTAAAAATTGGCTATGCAGTAGGGGGCACTATGGCACTAATCAGTAGCTGCTACTCAATTTGCATGTTCTTCAAGCCTGCAAGTTGCTGCATATTGGAAGGAACAAATTTATTACAAGACAAATGTGGGACTGGGCAAAACAGCCAGGATAAAATACTTTTATATTGTAAATTATTATGCAATAAAATATAGTGTCATACATTAGGCTATAAAAGTAAAAGACAGTATTTTGTATATTGTTCAACCCTTAAACATATAGTATTTCACAAAAAATTATCACATACATAGTACATGTTCATTAAGGTGAGGTGATGAAATTTCTTTATTCAAATAAATGGTTTACTAGCTAAAAAAAAAAACATCTAAAAATAAATGGGTTAGTGACAGTGGCCATAACTGTCAGTGCTTCTGGTTTTGGTAATCTCAGAAATATCATCCCTTTGTCTTTTCATCTATTGATACAGATGGAATGTGTGTCTGGGCCCTGGGGGGTGGGCTTGAACAGGACGCGGGGAGGGGGGTGTCCACTGATGGGAAACGCTCACTGGTATGTGGCGACACGCTCATGTTTAACCACAAATGGCCCCCGACGCTGGTTCTCACAGGCCCATGCCATTACTCATCAGTTTGGATCTCAAAAGAAGACTTCATCGCACTCTCACTCCTCGGCTCACTTCTGTAAGCACCCCCTATATAACCTCAAAGTAACCCCTTTGTCAGGTTTTACTAATCAAGAAAGTGACAGCTGAGAAGATGAGTCAGTAAGAAGGGCCAAAAAACAGGACCTAACCCTAACCCTGGTGGGACGTTTAAGGGGCAAGTCTCACAAAGGGGCAAGTCTCACAAAGTTTTTTAGATTATATATTGGTTTTTGCAATTGCATTTCCAGTAGTGTTGCAAATGTAGGATGAGATAATGTTATAATGCTTTGGTCTTACATTATTGCATCATTCTTGCATCATTCACTCCCTACACTTGGTGGTTGACAACTCTTGTAGCCACAGCTGCCCTGGGGCGGGCTGACGCAACATCAGCTTTTCCAACAACCACCAATCTCACAAAACGTCTATATTCACTATCTGAGCTGGGATCAAATATATCATCATAAAACAAACCTATCATCGGAGCTTTAGTCGCCTGAAAGATGACTGACTTATGTGTGGATCACTGTTTTGATCGACAAGTGAAGGAATTACCATTGCAAGACTGAACACATGACATGTTATGTCTCAAAGAAAAGGGTATTAAACTGAAGATGAGTCCAGTTTTGTGCATATTTTTCAATACAAGGAATGTTTCTCCAGTTATTTTTCAATTTTTCATTGTTTTTCATTTCTTCACAACTAAAAAAGGATACAAAATAGATCTCACAATAATTTCATATGTTTGAGAATGATAGAGACCAGAAATGTATAAGCTGCTCTGATGTGATCCCCCTCTCGCTGGTGTGGCTCCTTCAGTGGG
>KN484081.1:46123-68964 GCA_000787095.1 Periophthalmodon schlosseri
TTTACAGGCCGGCTGGATTTCCATGCGGCAGTCCAAGGTGCGTTTATGTTTTGTCTGAGAATCTGAGAGTACAGCTGTAGTGATGCTTTGGAGCTATTTTGGACATTGCTCATGCCCATGTGGTCAGGATGATGACACCACCACTTTAGTGTGATTTAGTGGTGAAGTGATGATTAAACCACACTTATAGCACAAAAATAAGTACAGTTTGAATGCTATAAATATAAGTATTTGTCATGCATGAAAAACAAGGTCAGTTTAGACGTTTTTAAATAGTCAAATATTCCTTGGGTTATATTTAATTTCTTACAGTTAATATTAATATATTAATTTCTCAAGCCCTCTAACTAGAACTGAATTTTTGAATCTAAAATAAGTATTGGACTATACTTACATAGTAAATGTGGCTTGTGCCAAATTTAATTAATTTGTGTGTTGTTGTTTTTTTTTTTTCCATAAAATTAAATTTAAATTACCAGTAAATTGAACTGTTTTTTTCATAGCTTTTCTGCAATTAAGACAATTTCACTGTACTTTTAGTTCATTTTGATATATTAAAAAAAAAGTTGACAACTACAACATAAAAATATTTTGAAGTAGATAAATATCTTCATAGCAATGCAAAACTAATAAAATAAAAGAAAGCAAGAAGCTATAAGAAATCTATTTAAAAAAAAAAAAAAATTAAGCAGTTCCTATGTTGCTATGAGCCATTAAAGATTTACTACAAAAGCACAGTGTTCACCAAGCAGATAATTGAACACTTTGTCCTGGCTCCTTGTCTGTTTGACTTGAGACTGGCATGTGACGCTCCTGGCCGGTCTGACTGAGGCTCAGTGAGGCTGACAGTGCTGCGCCCCTCAGCCGCGGTGCCGCTGCCCTCGACACACTTTGATGAAGGTTAGATGTGGAGACCTGTCAATCAAACGACACAAGTGCTCTCTGCGGATGAGTGCTGATGCTCTCGCTGGCTTGACCCTGTGCCTTTCCTCTGCCGGCTCTCTGCTGGAGCTCAAGCTGATGATCACGATTGGGATGGCACTTCAGAAGCTCACCAAATAAACTAAGTAGAGATC
The DNA here is from genome assembly GCA_000787095.1 of Periophthalmodon schlosseri. NCBI lineage: Eukaryota > Metazoa > Chordata > Actinopteri > Gobiiformes > Gobiidae > Periophthalmodon > Periophthalmodon schlosseri. The sequence continues at coordinate 47,200 of KN484081.1, forward strand.
CAGAAGTTCTGTGCAGTCAGACAGCGTGCAAGTGCAAAGGAAAACGGCTGACTCCTCTCTCCAAATAAATAATCAAATGATATGTTTGCCATCCATCAGAAATGTGCTCAAATGTACCTGCAAATGTCTCAGTTGAATTTGCAACTTTTTAAAAAATATATTTTTAAATTATAGGCGATAGAATCAATATTGTTGTTTTTCATATCTTCAAAAACACAATTTCGATATTATCTTGTAGATAAAATATCAGCCCCATCGAGGTCAAAAGTAATAAAAAATACTGTATTATAGAACTTAATCAAAATAACTCAAATGGAATTTGAGTGAAGCAATTGTAACCAATCAAAGTCAGTCCAAAACTCACAGGCAGCATAAATAACAAAGAGCACCCAGGTTTTTACTGACAAGTGTTACTTTTACGTGCAAAGCTAAAAAACATCAGGGCTGATAATTACATTTATTAAATCCAATATCTGCCAGAGCTGACAGTTAAGATCATACATACATCTTCAGTTCTAAATGAACCGGCAGCATTCACAAAACTTTTCTAAAACCTGTACCGTATTTTATATCTCGACCAGTAGCCTGGTACACACACGAGTCCCAGCGCACTGTGACAGATGGAGCTGCGTGCCGTTAGTTCCTGGAGCCTACAGCTTTTGTCAATGAAAGGCTCCCCGGGGAGAGCAAAGGCCGACTGAAGGGCCAGCCATGACTCACCAAGGCTTCCACATCCGGAAGCTTCCAGTAAGACTCGCTATCAGCCGGGGACCACAGTTCAGAGGCAACTGAGCCGGCGAGCATGAGATCAAAAACATTTAATTAGACCAATTAGTCTCTTGCATCACCATCTCCAATGCTTTTCCTCTTTCACTATTTAACACAGAGGATGATGCAAGTCATGCAGCACAGGCAAAGAAACATCTGGCCAAAATGCAACAGATGAGAGCTATTTAAAATGGTGATGTGGCAGTTTTCTTATTGGCCACAAACCCAACTGAAAAAGTGGGTAGTAGTTTTACTGGGTTTTGTCAGTCCTTGCATTGATTTTTCTCTCAAAAAGATTCAAACTGAGACAATGCGGGAGGTATGAATCCATATTTTCTATTGACTCAAACAGGTTTTTTCTTTGATTAAAGGAACACTTGAACATATTTTTTCATAATTAAACATAGGCTGAACTATATTAGGAAAAGGTTAATCCAAATCAAATAAAGGAATGATTACTTAGTTGCCATAGATAGGCATGGTCTAAAACTAGGGTAAAACTGATATATTCAGGTAGAAATTAAAATGATTTCTTTTTATGGCTATGGCTCTATCTCAGTCCAGCATTCACAAAATTAAAGAACGTTTTGGATGGATGTCTTCTTTTACCTTGGGCTTCCAGGAAGGAACAAAGCAATTGCGTTCCTCTAAGTGTCCAGTCATGTGAGAACAATTTGACTGTCCGGGACCCACCACTGCAGTGCTGTAATGTCTACCTTTCACCCTAGACTAGACCTCCCGGAACAGTGGAAACAAGGGCCACCCAAGTCCTGCTGGGGCTAAAACATGTGTGTATATCAAAGTTTTGTCTAACTGTCCTCACAAAATCTTCTGATTACTTGAGATGGCTGTATACAATTTAGTACAAAGGAACAAACAAAAGAACGTTTTGGGAGACACTTGGTAGATGCGTAGTAGAAGTATTTCCAACAGATTCACAAGCCTGACTCAGCCCATAACATTCTTGCCAAAGTAAAAAGTGTTATACAAACAGTTTTAGCAGCAAAGAGTTGTTGACAAAAGGAGGGTACATAATTTAGCCAACAGTAGTCGGCGTCAGCAGATAGAGCAAAAATAATAATCCATCTGTGTCTACTGGAACAAAGTGACCAAATGCTTTTTTACAGTGAGGATAATTGTGTTACATTCAGTGCAGGTCATCCCTGGCACATGGCTCCATAGAAGCTGCAAAGTGAGAAACCACAAGTGACTCATGCATCGCTACTGAAGAACTATAGTAGAAAAGTCACAACAGTCACCACTAGCAGTAAAGTAGATGTTGTTGTTGGAGATTGCGGAGCATTACTAGTTCAAGCTAATCTCAGCTTCCATGGAAAATCTATTTCTGCTTCTGAATTGATAATAACAAAACATTTCTTTCTAAACTGGATAATTCAAAAACACAACAATATAAAATTCACCAGAAGTGTTTTGAGCATTGCAATTCTGCTGTGACAAAAAAGAGGAATTTCATATTATTTATTTATTTATGCATTCATTCATTTAAATCAACAAAAATATAACTCATTTGACCCATTCACTCCTATTTCTTGCTGGGTTAGACCAACTATTAGACAAGCCACAAACAGCAACACAGCTGTCAAAATATACTCTTCTTGAGAGGTTCGCTATATTGTGTTATAATGATTAAAATGGTTAGATTAATTAGTTTCTTAACAAAGTGTAACATTCCCACAGGGGTGAATAATGATCTTGATAACAGGCCATTTCTGAGCGCTCCTCTGTAAAAACTAAAGGCCTTACTGGAACAGGGATCATGATGTCCAAAAGAGTTAAACATCCTGAGATTTATGGGTCCATCAAAGAGGAGCGGGCTAGGAGGGGTGGTGTGTGTGTTTACCAGAGCCGCTGGGACAAGCAGCCGGCACAACCACGAAAAACTTAACTCTGCTTTCTGCTGACTGATGCGCCAAATGGTGACTCAACAAGCAGAACAAGAGGCGTGGAGGGGTGTCTTTACCCCAGAGGCTTATGGGAAGGGAGACGGTTTGAGGAGCTCTGTGTCTCCTTGTTCACAATGTGGTTTCAGTCAGATGGTATTCAAGAAAGTGGGTCTTTTGTTCTAGAAATGCCAAAGTGAATTGCAGTGATTTTACAAGTGACACCAGAAAATATTTGGCGTTCCAACTTAGTAGAATCTTTCTTTTCTTAGTTCCAACTTAGTAGAATCTTTCTATTTATGTTAGTCTAATGCAAAAAATAAGTGAATAAATGGGTCTAGCAATATCTTAAATTGGACTTAAACTAAGAAGAACTCAGAACTACTGAGAAGTACCAACATATGATAAACCTTGGTCTAAATTTTTCAGTTAAAAAGAAAAAAAAATGGACAAAAATAGACAAAAAATTCTTACTAGGGATATCAAAATTAGTCAGTTAATTGATAATCGTGAATTAATTCATTTCAATTCAATCTATACTCAGAAAAATAGACCTAGATATGCTTTTATAATCTTTCTGTTTAGGTCACATTCATTTAAAATCTGATGTTTCTCTGTAACACTAAAATGACTAAAAAAGGAATGACATTAACTAAGCCAAAAATGTATCAGTATACACAAAAATACTAGCAACTCATTCCTAAACACCACCCAAACAGACTTGCTTTACCAAAGTTTTAGTACTAGTACTTCTTAGTTTTCACCCCACACAAACTTTTATTGGTCAATAATTTCTGTTTTCACAAGAATGGGCACAGAGTGGGCGTCGGAAGAGTTTAAGTCATGATTTACTATAAGCAGTGATCAACAGCACTGGGGAATTGCAAAATGGTAAAAGTCCCTTTAGGGAGCTAGTTAGCAATACACTCCATTACGCAAACAATTAAAGACCTTGGCGAGGTGAAGTGATAATCACCTCTGAGCAGTGACGAGCTTGGTTAATACACACATACACACACACACAGAGAGACCACAGAAGCCTCAGACACAGGAAACTCAAACTAACTGAAGTACATGTGACGACAACTGTATTCAGGACCCACTATGAAATGAGTCAAGCACTGCTAGCCTCTATCGCAGATTACAATCAGAGAGGCTGGTCAGCACGGCCCCGGTTCCACTCAACAAAAGTACCAGAATTGATTATTTCATGAGACGTAAATAAATCAATAGTGGGCTCCAGAGTGTGAAGCAGAGCATGTGTTGTTTCAGAGGAAGTAAGAACAAAAATTCTCCCGGGAACTCAAAATATGCAGAATTGTTCATAAGGTTAACCCTCTGTTACAAATCAATCAATAAAAATATTAGTAATTCTTTTGATAACAAATGGTAAAACAAATAATGTAGTAACTGAAAAAATCAATGTGTACTTGTAAAATATAAAAAATAAGGGTGAATGTCAACACATTTGCATACGCTAGAATTAAATCATAATAACAGTATTAAGTAGTTCAACTCAAAAATACAGAGAAAATATAGGACACCGGAGTGAGTCCATTATTTCTTTGATTTTACAGCATATTACAATTTAAGTAATTTTTTTTTATGTGAATAATTTATTTTAAGAAAATTACATTTGCTAGTGTTACTATTACTAAAATATATGGACATGTTTGTTTGAAGATATTTCACAAATTATATCAAAATAAAAGAGAATGTAAAGAATGTCTTTTTTGTTGTAATACTCTGACATAGAACTAACTGTGTGTACTTTACCGTTGTGTCCACGGTTGTTACTGCTTCTGTTGGGATATGTTTGGAGGTGGATCCTTTTGCCTGGAGCACCACACAACCCTGGGGTCCTAACGTGATGATAACTGCCCCACAACCACGAGCTAGCAGGTTCTGTCCCGCGTGCTCTGCTTCATCCAGTGTGGAGACTGGGCAGCCTGTTAACAGCTCGGCCTGAAAATGAAACAACAGGGAAATTACTTAGGACAACGTGCAGGAGGCATTTTAATTACAGGTTATCTACAGCCAGGGAGCCAATTTAATTTTGCTTCAAATTAAAGATACAGCAAAACCAACACTCAAGTGGGATAAATAAATACTGGTTTATGGAAATCCCCTAAGGCAAAAAACTTCTAAAGCAGTACAAAATAAGTTAATGCATTATATTAATAATTATTATACTAATACATTTTATGTATTATGCACTTTACATTGATAGCAAAATCAAACAAAATATACAGTGCTTTACATAGCTGAGTAAAAGATGTGTAAATGTGTGTAAAATTTAAAAGTAGGTGGTAGTAGTATGTGGAAAAAATGTGTCTCAAAGGGAGAACAATTTTCCACCAAACTAAAAAAAATAGCTGAACTCTGGAAAGTATATCTTTAATATTATGAAATAGGAACAGAGAAATATGCAAATTGGTTCTTCTAGTTCAGAGTTTTATTTATTTTTTTTTTTTTTTTTTTTTTTACAGTATTTTAAATGCAGTTGCTCTATTATCACAACTGTTATAGTCCCTTATTAGTTGATCATTGCCTACATGTATTGACTGTTTTATATTAGTAGCTGTGGGATGACTCAACTCTTAATTACACAGTGACCGTGCTTGAGCAGACTCATAAAACACATACAGTCTGGGAAGGATTTGCCGGATTCGACAGCACTCTGCAAACGAGAGATTCACAAAGAGGACCCAGTATGACTAAACTATGACAAAGCCCACAGCCTGCTGGAGCTGTGCTTAGTGAACATCAGGGAAACACATCCAAATTAAATAAATACATAAATAATGGAGATAGAATGTGTAGAATGAAAAGATTGTTTCACTACTTTTACTTTATACAAAAGAGCAGCACACATAAATACTTATAAGTTCGCATGTACTAAATCATGTAACGTAATTTTGGTTATAATATAATACATTATAATACATTTTTTAAGTATTAATTTATAAAATAGCGATTGCCCTACTCTTCTGTCAATGCAAAAGAAAATATACTATTTGCATTGAACTATCTCAACAGATTCTTGCATCGTCCTTGTGATCTAAATCAGATTAAACATACTGTCATGTGCACTCCATTTTACAAGCGGCCTTCCCCTTTAATTTTCTGCCACAATTACAGATCAAAGATGAGGCTCTTTTACAAATGTCACCCATAGAGATTCACATTTTTAAAAAACTCAGATTTTTTTTCTTCTGAACTCTTGTTAAAAATAAAAACAGTGGAATTCCTGAGGAGATTGTGTGGATGATGGAAACATAAATCCGTTTTGGCACATAATGTCTTCAGGTGGACATCAAAAGACGATTCAGAATAAAGCAGTGTGCCGGAGTATGTGGGATCAAAGAGTACCTGCACTTTGTCAACCAGAATCCACCACTGCCCCCCCCCACTGCCCCCTCTGCTCTGCACCATTATCCCGGGCACGCTACAGTAGGACCACACACACACCTGTAGCAGTATCAGCACATCTCTAGTACTGACACGGCGCTGAATGCAGATCTGATGTATCCGCTCCTTGTGATCTGTCGAAGCGAACAATGACCTTGGACAGTTCAAAAATAAACGGCCGTGGAGTGTATCAGAGCTTTAGGGCTCGGATGCCAGTGGAGACGTTTTGTTAGTCATCAGGCTTCACACCAGGGCCCAGAATCAATCTACCTCCCTCTGAGTACCAGGATATGAGCGAGGTGAATTGTGTTAGCAATCTAAACTCTGTGCTATTTCAAGGTTCTCTTATTGTTAACAAGGCAGGTGGGCTACAGTTTTCTATTAGAATAATAGAATATTTTTACACATACACTGTAATGATGCCAATAGAAGGAAGGAAAAAACAAAGACTGATTCCTTTTAAATACGCACTGCTCCCAAAATACTATTTACTAAAAAATTGTAGTTTGAAAACGTAATTTAAGACACGGAACTCCTGCTACACAGTCCCCACAGTTTTTTTTGTTTGTTTGTTTGTTTGTTTGTTTGTTTTTTTTTGTTTTTGTCAGGGTTGCTCCAGCAAACAAGCTGGAACCATTTACCAGGTTTCGCTCGAGATGACCTTCCTTTCGTAACTAGTCTTCTGTTTTTTTTGCATTCTGTGATGACTAAGCAAAGTGGGTGTAGTGTCTTGCCCCTTGATACAACAATAGCCAATATATAACAAGCCAGAGTAAACTTTAAAATCCTCCGACTGGTTGGTATATGCTCAGCACTGTTGACTTGCAAAAGTAAAAGAGGTAAAAATCGTGAGAATCATACATCAGGGGGAGGTTTGAACATTGGGAATAACAAAAACTTGAAGGTTAAAAGTGCCCATTATTACATTACATATTTATTGGCATTATCAGCACAGAACAAATCCGAGTAGTGGTGTCCTTTACACCTCTGTACACTCTATAATGTATAACTCCACCACTATGACACCTGGCACTGAAAAAGTGAATACAAGTCACTCTTTAGTGGACTCTCCCTTTCATGTCCCACACCTGGATACAGCAGCAGTACCACTTCAAATAGACCTGGCTCCTCCAGCTCATCCCCGCGGCACGCTGACTCAGGCCCTAAGCACATCTGCCTGTTGTTTTTACTATGTTTCCCATCAACCCCTGCCCCTCTAAACTCATCTGTCATCACCTCACACTCAGGTGCCATGTCACAGTTTTTTACCGTAAAGAAGGGTGGACCAACATGTCTGTTCATAGCATTGGCGTAATGTGTACTGCTGCAGGCTACAGTGGGGCCTTATGAAGTGTTAGACAGGGGTCAAGACCTAAGAGGTGAAGCAGAAACCTCTAGTGTTTACAGTCTACCTTTCTCAAGCGGTTTCCTCACCTGAGTTTGAATCAACAAAGTATTTAAAGACTCAGTGAAAGTTTGAAAATATGCTTGCCTGGCGGAAGAATTTTTATCACCTAAATTAAAGAAGATATATTATGCCCAGGTATTTAGTATTTCAATATAAAGTTTAACAGCTTAATAATAGAAATGGATCCAATGACATTCTGTTCAAAAAACTGCAGTATTGAGTAGCCTCACCTCTTCATAGTTGCGTTTCACTGTAGCAAGAAGTGAATTTTCATATACATGTTTTTATTGCTGATACATAACATTTCTGAATCAAACATGCATGATCAGGAGTCTGGATTTTTTAAATAACTGCAGTTAAGTATAAAGCTTTGGGCAGGGATAGGAGCTAGGTGAAAACAAAAATCTTCGCACACTCATGTTCTCCATGCAGAACGATATAGGATTTAAAGCACTTTGTGATTTTTATCTGTGAAAAGCACTATATAAATAAAGGTTACTTACTAAACTTTACTAGGATTACTCAAACATGCATGAATCGATGGAAATACAATTCTGAGTAAGCTAATGAAGAGGGAACACCCCTTTAACCTTTACTTGTAAAACTCTTTGAATTACTTAATAATAATAATAATAATCCAAAAAAAGCTTTTATTTAAGTGGGGTAAATTAACTGATGATTTTAGATATAATAAGTATGTAAGTAAGTTTTTATATTTTCTGAGAACTAGAATTTGTATAGTTTTGTGTGATTTTATACTATTAATATTGCAAATTTGAAAAAATAAATAAATAAATAGCTTAACTTGGGTACATTTTAGCAAATCTACCCACCTGTGATGACTGGTTCAGCTTCCTGTACTGTAAAATGTAATTATTGCGGGAATGAAGATGCCAGTTATTTGTGTGTGGTGTGTGCATGTGTGAATCATCACCTCAGACTCATTACAGCAGAACACATCAGAGACTTTGTAGAATTCTTCATCCAATAACTGGATTGCTGGCGCTGGGTTGAATATTGTCTTCACTGCAAGAAAACCAAAACAGTCTATTTAGGTATGAAGACTACTACTCATCTTAAGGTCAGTCTGACCATTTGCAACCCAAACAGAATATGTCAGAGTTGTTAAATGCTTTTGACAATGGTCCTCTGAGACACGGTGTACAATTGTGTTATAATTACTCCCCCTGGATACAGGCTTACTGTCAAGGTCTGGCATTACCTTAATTAAACTTTCAATAGGAACAAAGCAAATGGGCCTCCTCATGGGACTGCTCTCTGGGGCAAGTGCATAAGCTTCTATATAAAGACACCTTTTAACGACGAAATTAGCATTCCCTGGAACTAAAACTAGAAGAGGAAGCTGAATGTCAGAGTACCACATATAGGGCTTTTCATATATAGAGTCCCATCCCTGCTGTTCTGTATAAAAAATCTACACAATGTACGTATATCACCTCTACAGTTACATAGAGTGTGCCAGTGAGTGGGTGAGATGACCCAAATGACCCTCTCTATGCATTAAGGAGCATAGGAGATTGAGTGAACGTGAGAGAGAGGGAGAGAGAGAGGCCCTATTTGTCAAAAGTAATCCGCAGTACGTGTAGCACATCAACTGTCTTATGTATATTCATGAGAGCGCGGCGTTAATGCATCTAATACCAGGCTTTCTGTGTATGTGCGAGGATAAGCCCTATTAATTCTGATATCTCTGTGTACAAAATAAAGCCTTGTGCCAGTGAATGTGCGTCTGCGAGGGAAATGTATGTTCGCTGTTGGTGACATCAAAGTCTGTTGTGTAAAAAAGTGTGTGTGTTTGCGTGGGCCCGTCGGAGCGCAGCTGCGTGGGTTAGCACAGGGCTTTGGCCACCTGGCGCTTTGAGGTGGATGCTGGGCGGCTGGTGAGTGAGCGCTCCCTCTGCTTTTGGACTGTACTGAATGTATGTATACCCAAATGAGCCCGGGCCATGACACGCGCACTTTCTAACACGGACGCTCTCCATCTGCTCTGATCCTCCTCGACATTTGTGTCAAACAAGCTGCACCTTCATTTCCATAGCTCCACTTTACAACACCAGGGCCATGGGTCACTGACATGCAAAGTTTAAGGATGAAATAAACTCTTTATTTTCAACTACCACAGGGTGTGTAAGTTATAAACTATTCATACTCATGCTTTCTTTTTTAACTTATCTATATCAGTTTTGAGATCAAAGTAGAATTGTCAAGAAATGTCTAATTACATAAAATACTCAATTAGAGGTTCATATGATGGATTACAGAAAATACACATTTTTCAAAACAAATAGTTTTGATTACTGTATACTAGGGTTGTCAAAAGTATCAAAAATCAGATACTAATCGATATTAAAACTAGTATTGAAACTAGATACTCTTTTGAAAAAGTATCAAAACTAAAAAAGTCAGAAAGACTGACAGAAATAAACCTTTCCAAGTATAAGATCACATAGACTAATATACACCCTTGGACCACTGTGGAACCTACCTGGACGACTGAGGGATTACATAGATATAACACCACATGGTAATATAAAAGAAAGGACTATGATTTAATGTTGAAAATCACATTCTATTTATTTAGTTTGAAATTTATATCGTGACTACTACTGTATACTAATAATAATAATAATAATACTAATACATTTCCCACTTTTACACAGATATACTTTCTTTCCTCTGTTAAAAAAATAGAGAAGGTGTTGATTTTATAGTCATGTTCAAGCCTTAAGATAAAGACTGAGGATATGTTAATTAATTATGATTTAGATTCTCTCTGTTTTGTTGTGTTCACCAGGTGTCTTTATAACACAAACAAACTTAACCGACACAAGTACACGGGCTGCTGGTTTAGATGTGGTAACAGTTGGCACTGACTCATGTCACGTAAAGGTGTGTGTCATGACTGAGTTCAGAATCTGGTGGTACATGTGTGCAAAGGCCAGGCTTTTTACCAAATAGTCAAAATAAAGTCCAATAATGCAGCAGTTTGTTCCTGCGGTCAAAAGGTGAACAGAAAACAAGGACAGGGAGATGGAGATCGTCACACAGTTTTACAGTGAGACACATACAAAAGAAGTGAGTCACCAGTGAGTTTGTGAAAAGGCTTTAAGAGGCTCTAATTGCATCTGGTGAGAAATAAAAAGCAGCTTTCGCACACAGACAAGGAAGTGGGGGAGGAAGAGGGGAGAGGACGGAGGGAGGAAAGAGTGCAACTACATAACTCCTACCATATCTGCTTTGGTAAGAAGTGATTTATATTCCTATATGGAAGAGGATCCAAATTGTTTGGTATTTGTTGACATAAAGTATTGTTTAATTGCTAGAATAACTTAACATGCAAAGACCCTTTATACTGAATATACTTCTTTTACAAGTGTATGTGAGAGCTGGCATCTTCAGTATGTGTGGCTTGATGGTGACATTTGCGTAATTTGAGCGGCGCTTCACCCCCGCGTCATTAAATCCTTGCCGCCAAACCCATTAACACCCATTCTCTCCAGAGAACTCCATTTACGCAGTGATCTGGTGCGGCAACATCGAGGTGGCATCATTTGCCAAGCGTCTTCTCGTGTCTGCTGAGCCTAATCCTGCTGCACTCCTCAGAGAGAGGAGGGGGCCAAGGACCAGAGAGAGAGCCGCGCTCCACAAGGCCATCTGGGTGTCCCATCTGCAACGTGCTTCTGCTGCGACTCTACGTTCTGGCAGCCCGTGGAGAGCCATTACAGCGGCAGAACCCAGAGCTCCTCAGACGTCTTGGATGACGCGCATGGCTTCTATTAATAGGATACTGTTAAATATGATTAGCTCGGTAACCTGGTTATGACTAAAGGTGACAAATGAACAGAGGACACTGTAGGGGATTGGGTCTACTTATATCAATCACATAGCAACATTTAATTGCATTTAAAGTAAATCTTAAATATATTAGTATAAATAATATTTATTTTGTACCTCTTAGTGTAATTTGCATAATATCATGATTTATTTTTTCTGAAAGACCTTCTTTATTAGAAAATCCAAAGAAAAATGAATCCCAATTCCATGCGGTCCAGACAAGGCTATAAGTTTTATAACTATACAGCATGTTTGGGTGACACAGGGGCCCCTCACTCACCTCCGCTCTCCCGGGCCATGCACATCGCCTTCAGGGAGGTCTGTGGGCTGATCTCCAGCTGACACACCAGGACTTTAGCTCGGCTCAGAGAGGCCTGCATGTCCTTCAGATCCTCAGTGTTCAGCAGCATGTTCGCACCCGCAACTATTACAATGGCATTTTCCCCTGAGATGGCAAAAGCAAAACAGTGATCAAAAATAGCATCTTTTGTATTACACTCTCATGGTCTAGAGACTCAATTATATACATCTGTGACATGTGACATGTATGTTTGTTTTCATTACAACAATTAAAACAGAAGAAAGTAATTTGTAGAAAAGTAAGTAATAAGAGTAATAGAAGCACTAAAGAACAAGAAAACTAAAAGGTGTTTTTGTTTTTGGGCTGAGAGCACTAACCCAGATCTTAGAGCTTTCAGGAGCTCAGCCGTGAGGTGACAAGGGCAGAAAAAGCATTTACCTGCATCGTTGACGATGATGGAGGCTGCCCCAGTTGCTGCATTCGAAGTCTGTTGTACAAAGTCTGAAGAGAATAAAGGAGTCATAGCCAACTCTGAAAGCATTTGTTTTGTTTTAACATATTAAATAAATGAAACGAGTTCAAATTACTAATATCAATACTATTATACAATTTCAAATATATCAGAATAAACAGAATCAAAATCTGTCAGAACATGCACCAGAGAAAGGTTTCGGTTGTTTTATCAAATTATAAAAAATCATGTAGAATGAAGTAATCGCATGTAAAAAAAAACATCTATAAAAGTAAATAAAACAATAACAAAATGTTTAAATAACAATGTTTTATTGTGTTTTAGCATCTACTACAGACAAAAGACTTCATACTGTAAGTGGAATACTGCATGCACCATAAAAATATAGCCCAGTTTTACCTGTGTGCACACCGCTGTCCTTGAAATTCTGGATATAATTGTCTCCAAAGAAGTCTTTTCCAACCTACAGAACACAGAAGGCAAAACGATTACAACAAAGAAAGAGTCAAGCAAGGTCAGACTTGGTTAGCGGCAACTTTTGAAAAGTGGTCTACTCAAACCTCTGTTGGGTTGTTTTTTTGTGTGCCCTGCCAGCATACTGGCATCGTGCCGCCGACAAAAAAGTGTAGAAATGAACAAACATAGCCAAGAAAATGCACATACGTGAAAACACAGGACCAGCTGCGCCAAGCCTTCAAGACAAGATAACCCCGCCTTCACGCCTCTTCATGCCCACCTCGCTTTCGTTTCCCTTCCTCGCCGGCTCAGCACTGGGATGTCCACATCTGTAGCTACTTTGGGTTGTTCAAGGGGTCCCCACCTTGCCCCCAGGCGCTCAAAACGAACCCACGCTTTCCAAAAAATGTGCCAAAACTCGGGCACTTGCAGTTGGCTGTGATAATGGGTAGGGCTTGTATTGGCTGCTTGGCCCCATTCTCTTTGAAGAGCGGCCTTGTGTCTTGGATGTTTTTGTCAAACCCGGGTGTCTATTTTTGGGTTTCCCCATGCCCGGAGAGCTCCTCCTGCACCGCGCTGTTATCGATCGGGCCTCTTTGTTCTGACAGAGGTGGGGCTTCGTTGCTTTAGCGCTCAGGTTGAAAGGCCACTTTCAGCCTACTGATTGGAGACTTGGGGTTGTATAGTCTGGGAATAGGCCTGTTTGATGGAGCACCAGTGTGGGTGGTGTATGCATGCAGTATGGTATTGATCAACAGAAAACGATGTGCTGTGAGTTGAAGTTGTGAAATGAACGAAGCTACAAGGTATTCAGAGTTGGTAAGTGAAAGCTCATGGCTCATGATTTGTGATAAAAATCAACAACTGCTCTTTTCTGTCAACTGAGCGTAATCCACACTTTTTTCTACATAATAACACATAGAATGCACTAGATAAACTAGAGGTAACCATTGTTAACCACTGACTTTTGTTATTTACCTTGCAGACCATTGCACTCTCTGCACCCAGTCTTGCAGCCTGTACACATTGGTTGGCTCCTTTACCGCCAAACCCGATGAAGAACTTGTGTCCATGGATAGTTTCCCCTGCTTTAGGTAATCTTGGTGCCTGGCTAAAACAGAAAACAAAAATATGGATTAATGAACCAAGTTTTAATATGAACAGACTCAAATTCTATGCTGACTTGATTCAATTTAGCTTCAAAGCCTCCTTGAATCTTTGGTATCACAGAACAGGCAAAACACACAACAAAGAATGTGATTTTATTGACTCAGAAGAATGCATGAGAAAAGAGGAAAGCCCAGTACACTGAAATATGCACTGGCCACTGTAATCCAGTGGGAATTAAATGGAAATAAATAAGTTGTTTGATATTTATTTTCCTTTGATATCTTCCCCTATCGTTTGGTGTAAATACTGTATCATGCGACACTAAATAAAGTATGAGTACCCAAATGTGCTCATGATGCAACCTGTTCAACCCAAAAATCTGACACTGGCAGCATTATCACTTGACTCATGGGCTGAGAGAGGCCCCACCCCTCTCCTAGAGGGTGCAGTGCAACAGGTGGGTGTCCTCAAAATTTGTCCTGAATTAACCAATCACAAAGCAGAAGCTGTTTGAGTAAGACACTGGTTAGAGCCTTTTTCACCAAACATCATTGCGTGGTCAGAGCCAAGGCCAAAGAGGATGATGGTACAATGTTGTCATGCACCTGTTTTTGTCCACTGTTTATACTTTACGGTCTAAGTTGAAGGTGTGCCATTACAGTAACATTGCTCAATCTGAGGATTTCCAGTGATCTAAGGTAGACTGATGGCATTGCTGCAAATCCTGTTGTTTTTGCTGTAGCCTGTGAACATAGTGGAATGCCCAAACCTATAACAGGATACAGGGTCACCAAGCTTGAACAGGGCAGACAAGGAAGCTGAACAAAGGTCGAACTCATGTAAATAAACTCGCACACACCTCCTCTGCGTAACTATTCTTGGTATAGACATCTTAGTTAATGTTTTATGGTTTTGTATTTCTAAACAAATACTAAGAAATCAACACACACAAAAACTCTAACTTATATCTAGTATATCTATTGTAGCATTTTACAAATGTAGGATCTATTCATTCATTCATAGCAATAACATAAGGACATTCAAAGTTAAAACAGTAAGCAGTTTCTTGCTTGCCGTATGTGTAATAAAACATTTAATTCATAACTGTAAGTGAATCTCTGCATTCATACACTGACTACATAAACAAAAACAATGTTGTCTGCTCTGAGTTGACAGGAAAACAATCTACTGCTTGTTAAAGAGGTTTTTCTCACACAACTGAAAGGCCAAAGCAGGTGTGTTGTGACGCGACATGTTTGCTTAAAGGCTGGTTCTCATTTCCCTCGGCCACTGTTCAACTCAGCTGTGAGTGAGAGAAGAGGGGAAGTGGACAAAGTGTGGAAAAACAAAGTCTGGACTGAAACAGGTCAGTTATGAACATGGTGAAAGGGCAAGACAATCTCTGATAAGTTTGTGAAAAATTAAAGGATAATAATTTGGTAGATGTTGCAATCGAGCAAAATAGCATAAACCTATCAACTATTTACCTATCGACATTTTACCCCCTCATATTTAACAATCTATTTTTTTATTTTATTATTTCTTCTTGAAAACAAATACAATAGGCTTTCAATGTTTGTACAAACATTTCATGATTGCCATTTAACACAAAAAATATCAAATTTCCCCCTCTAAATTCTGATTTTCTCTGCTGCAAACCACATGCTTTTACTGACAGAGGATTGGCTATAAATCTCTTCATTAAAAAAGACTCAAGCTTATTATTGACAATTAGAAATGACTGAATCGTGATCTTGTTTAAAATATGATTATTTGCACAGCCCTACCATGCATTGTATTCTAATGTACCACTACACGTGTGCAGGACATTCTGAGGATCAAAATGCTGTTTCTGTCTGTTCATATTATTTTGTGGTTTTAGACTAAAACTGCTACAAAGAGAGACATTGTTATTTACTATTTAAAGTTGAGCTTGTGGAGTTAAACAGTGTGCTGCGGCAGTAGGGGGCACTGTACGGCTTTGACAATAGGTTTAGTAAGCTGCTACTTCTCCGATGTTTTTTATGGGAGCAGAAAATTCAGCATAACCTTTTTACAACCAAACCAAGAAAAGTACAGTGCATTTTACAGCCTCAATCAGTTACATTTATAGCCTCGGATCATAATCAAAATCTCCATGAGGTAGATGCGGAAAAGATGGTTTATTTAAAAACTGGAGGCTGTGTTGGCCATTGCCACTCAAAAACTGGCTTAAGACAACTGGATTTTTACTTCAAAGCGGCGCATATCACTTTGAAGGACTGTATTCCAACAACCCCCCTCCCCTCTGCATTCTGACCTCCATCCAAAAAACCCAACAGTGCACACCCCAAACCAGGCCATTTCCCGTTAGCCTATTAGGATCTTAATTGAGAACTCCTGTCCTTCAAAGCAGCCCATTACTGTTTCTAATGAGCAAAACAAATAGTTGCCAACTAGTGGGAAAGGTACATGCTTGTTAATAGCATGTTGGAAAGTTGGACAGATAATTCAACTCAAGTCAAAATGAATTGCATCATGTCACAAATAGATGTTGTTTTCAAGTTGCTGGCAGCCAGGTGACAGCTTGACAGAAAAATATACAGCATCCCCAAACATAATAGCAGGAATTTTCTAGGCTTAAGCCTTGTCGGACTTCTGCTATTGTACTTCTCAAAGGTTATGGTAAATACAAGTGACAAATTGTTTTCAACTAAGCCTTTTGTGCTACAGTAGATGACTAACGATTTGTGGGAAAGGATCCTAGTTGGCTCAACAAATCTTGCCACATGCAGGGATGATGCAATGCTGACATTTTACTCAGCAGTAATTTACTCAATCATATTATCACACACTGAATGCTTAAACTTGAGTTGTTTTATTTGCTACAAATCAATAGTATTAGTTCAATTATAATACACAGTCTGTATTGTAGCCTAAGAATAGCCACTTCCTTAATATAAGTAGAGACAGGGCTGTGCTGTTCATGGAAAACACCCTTCAAAACATTGTGCTACATTTTCCACATGAGTAAAAATAAAACCGTTAAAACCAAAAAATGTGAATGCATTGATGTTCAATAATGTTTAGAAACAACTGGACAACTGCATTACTGCATTAGGACTAAAACAACTAATATTACTTACCATGCCCTGTATGGCAATCAAACAATATGTTTTAATGTACAGCTTAATGATTTGAATAGTGATTGTAAAACAAGAGAAAGACGAACAACCACTGACTGAAAAGTTTCTTCAAAGGCTTTCTTATCGTCAGACATCTCTGACAAGAAGGATTTTAAGACAGAATTCACTTTTCTTTTACTCACCTCACCAAATCAGTCATACAGGAACCCACAACAATCACATCCAAAGCCTTGCCCAATGGCATCTGAAAAACAGTTACAACTTCGATCACATTGAGAAGAAAATAGTAGCTTTGTTAGGCTACTTAAAATTATTGTGATTTTTTGTCAAATATCTAGTTGCAGAAAATCCCAAATCAAAAGGAGGATGAGTTGTGCAGCAGAGACAGCTTCTTGTAAACTAGGTTCTCCTTATTTTACACTTAAAAGTATTTATTTCACACATTTGTGTGCACTTGGCTGCAACAAATGAAGGTATAAATAGGGCATTCAGCGTAGCCTAAGTTGGAAAGATGCCAGGTTTATTGGGGGTTGAAATGGGGTATGCTTCCATTCTGTACTGTGTTACCCCATGCAGCAGAGCCTGTAATTAATTCAATCCTCTGCTTGTATCAGACCTAATGCTTGAGAGTTAATCTCCTCAAATCTCTTCCTAGTCAGAAGAACACTTGGAAAGCCTGGCCGCTGGCTGAAAGATGGCTCAATTCTTTCTCCCACATCTTCAAGCATATTGTCTTCACTTCATAGGCACAAACCTGGAGTCTTTTTCAAAAACACTGTAGAAGAATCTTAGATCTGTACTCAAGGAAAGAAATTCCATACCAATAGTGGTTATGCATAATGACATTGCAATCAACTACGTGGTTTATACACTGCCATTTTCTTGTGTAGACATGCACAATGTCCTGTATAATTTTGTTAGTAGGCTAGTGTAGATCAACAGTGATGTGATGTGTTATAGTAGAGGAACAGGCACACAACATTACAAACAGGAACAACACTGAATCTATTGCCGCCCATGTTAAAATACTCTGTTCTAATGCCACTGTCATAGTCACATGGCCACAAAGGTCTGGGGGGAACTGTGTTGTATTTACCTTGGACGATTGTTCCCTTTAGCAGAAGCCTCTGCCTACGCGACGAGCAGAACTTACTATAATAACTGTGTTCAAAGATCACGCACAATCTCGTTCAGCTCTGAAGTGACACAGTGCTGCCCCATTCATTTTCCTTCATAAAATTGCCACCTGGACACTTAATATTTTATAATTTGACCTTATATTTTGTGTTGTAATTACAAATGTTCGCTATACTATATTAAACCTTACGAAATATACACGTTAAAGACAAAAACGTTCGTACTTTTACAGGCATACACGTAGATATCCAAATGTGGGTCCTTGGAGGACCCAAGCGGGTAAGGTTTGGAAATGTCAACATTGGAGTGAAGATCGGCCCTAAACTGTTCATACTCATCCATTCTTACATTTATACGTTTCATTTGCATATTCGCATTGCATTATAAACCCGTCAGTTCTTTGGAAACGACTAAACTCGTATTATAATCTGTGTACACAACGCCATAATTCTGCAAAAGCCTATCAAGCTAACTATGCTAGCCCTAGTTTATGTACAATAAAATAACTCTTAAGCGTGATGGAGCAATAAACCAAGGCAAGTTTATTTGTATAGCACAATTCGTACACAAGGTAATTCAAATTGCTTTACAGAATAAGAAAGACATTAAAATCGCAATACAAATAAATCAAAACATAAATAATCATAAAATTAACATTAAAAGAGAAGAGTGCAGAATTAAAAACGTTCAGTCATATGCACAGCTAAACAACCGTTTTGAGCCTGGATTTAAACATCGCCAAACTAACAGTTATCCACACAGACACGTGAGCTATGCAAACAACTCAGAAAGAGGGTGTGCAGATGCATAACATGTTAAGAAAGAACCTAAGTGCAATTGTTTAACCCATAAACCGTGTATTATTCTATTATACAGTCTATGGTTTAAATATTGATACACACTACATTAAAGGGGACAAGTTATGTAAAATACACTTTAATGAGTTTTAACCATGTTATAACAGTGCTCCCTCATCATTAGAATACCCAGAATTGTATTTCAATTGTTTCATGCATATACTCCTGTACATTCCTAGTTGTATTTGAGGCTTGAGTGCTCAGAAAATACCTGTTTTCACCCATCACCTAATATGCAGTTTTAGATTAAAATTGCAGTTTCCAATTAACAAAATGTATAATAATGATCTAGGTATGTTATATTTTAATACTAAATGCAGAAGAGAAAAAAGCTTTTTAAACGCATACTGACTGAAATGTTTTTGGAGAGAATAATTCACATGCATTCAAAAAATGGTTGTCTCTTTATGAAGCCAGGACAAGTCAGTCTATTAACAGTTTTTTTGTTTCTATTCAGACTACTTATTGTTACTGTTGGTTGCTCTCTCTCTAGGGCATCCTCTTCTCCAATCACCCTGTTTTTCTTTAAGATATTATGATTTTATTTATTTATTTTGAGTATTTAGTGTTAAACTACAACATGTGATGGGGGTAGGTGAAAAGAGATTTTTTCTCAGCACTCAAGCCTCAAATGCAGGACAATGCAGGATTTCTCAAACATGCATTAATTGAAATACAAGTTTGAGTAAGCTAATGACACTGTTATAACATGGTAAAAAGCTTATAAAAGTACATTTTACATAATATGTCCACAAATATAACAACCACAACCCGTTTGTTCATTATTAGCCAAGAAAGGTTTGAATTGAGTTTTAGAATTATTAATTAAGGATATCCAATGTTCCAGCTCTTCCTTTCTAATCTGTGGCTCCGTCGCTCAGAGGTTCTACACATCACGTGCTGCCCCACCTATCTTATATTAAATAGTTTTGTCAAGGGTTTTTGGGGTTTTTTTTTTTTTTTTTTTTTTTTTGGTTTTTTTGTTTTTGTGTTTTTTTTTTTTCAGTTTTGTCTTTCTTAAATTTGGCGCCCCGGTCTGTCTGTCCGTCTGCATGTGACGTTGTACCGACCACGACAAAACTTTTATCTGTTAACAATCTTTAATAAACAATAAATACATATGTTATGTGTTTGGTTATGCTGTTATACTAGCATTTTAGTGCACATGTTTTCACGGTTTTAAAAGCATAAAAATGTACATTTCAGTACAGGCATAGAAACAGGGAGCTACTTGGCCCTTTAAAGGACCCAAACAACAAATTACCGGAAATGTTGAGAAGAAGAAGTAAACATTGGTCTAATTTTACTTTATAACTTGTTCAGGTAATGATCTGCACATTTTAATTATAATTATGAAGTAATGCCTTTGTTTATTTTATGCTGACATCCCGTGTGCTGCAGAAAGTCATTGATTTTTGCATTAAACAGGAATATTTAGCGAACGCGAACCAAATGAATGCTTTAGCTGTCAATAATAAAGCAAGAAATAGCGCTTATCAATTCTGACAGAAATGTTACTCTGTTATTTACACTGCCATAGGGTAGCCTACTTGGTTTTCTTGCAATTCTTTTTGCAGTAACAGTGAGGCGGTTGTGTCTCCACAGATCACGTAGACTTCACAAAATGAATAATATGTCCCCTGAAGTCGCACTGCACCGGATCACCCCGGAGCTTCGGCCGCTGCTGTGCAATGTGGTCCGAAATGGGCGTGTGGGATTGGACTCCACTAACTGCCTCCGTGTTACAGACCTCAAAACTGGGTGAATTTATTTGTCCATGTTTATGTTTGGTGATACAAAAGTCAATTCTTATGCGTTGTATTTATATGACATTTTGAATTATTTAAATTGGCTATATGGGGGTTAAAGTGGGGAAGTGAAGCCTATGTGTTTGACACGGCAAAGAAACATGTAAGAAGAACACATTTTACCAGTCTGAATTCTTCGTGCACATGGAAGGTGTCTTGTGGACCAGAACAATGCAAATTCTTGTTTTAAATTAAATCAGTTGCAAGTGTTTATGGGATTAGCGTTTATTTGTCGTTGCCAAGCAAAATAATGAAAACAGTCTGGAGGTTAATTTTGACACCTAGAACCAGGCAATACAATTATTTTGAACAAAGAGCACTTTTACACTCTTACATAATCTCTGTTATAGGTTGAATTGTGTGCATTCATAATATAGCATGGATTATTTTGTTTGCAATTTAGATGCTAACTGTACATTTCTTTTGTGTTCAGATGTACGTCATTGACTCCTGGACCATGTTGTGATCGTTTCAAGCTCCACATCCCTTATGCTGGAGAGACATTAAAATGTATGTACCAACTTCTTGTCACTTTATTCATAGAAAGATAACGTTTTATTTTATTTACTTTTTTTTTTTGGTCAAAGTTAATATCAAGCCTGGCTCAACACCAAGTAATTAAATACAGAATGACTGTTAAATGCTCTTAGCTCTTAAGTCTTACTGGAACTTAGATGATTCATAGTGTCAAAACATGCACTTATTCTAGTTTGATCAAGCACACTTAAAAATTCCATCCATCCATCCATTTTCTTCCGCTTATCCGGGGCCGGGTCGCGGGGGCAGCAGTCTAAGCAGGGACTCCCAGACTTCCCTCACCCCAGACACGTCCTCCAGCTCCTCCGGTGGGACCCCAAGGCATTCCCAGGCCAGCCGAGACACATAGTCCCTCCAGCGTGTCCTGGGTCTTCCCCGGGGCCTCCTCCCGGTGGGACATGCCCGGAACACCTCCTTAGGGAGGCGTCCAGGGGGCGTCCGGAACAGATGCCCGAGCCACCTCAGCTGGCTCCTCTCAACGTGAAGGAGTAGCGGCTCTACTCCGAGCTCCTCCCGTGTGACTGAGCATCCTCACCTCATCTCTAAGGGTGCGCCCAGCCACCCTGCGGAGGAAACCCATTTCGGCCGCTTGTATCCACGATCTTGTCCTTTCGGTCAT
>KN484082.1:0-13746 GCA_000787095.1 Periophthalmodon schlosseri
CCCTTTAGTCCTCCAGGTGCTGCCCAGATTAGCAGCTGTATTTAAAATGTAGTTGTGGGCGGAGTTTAGGTGTTGACTTCCACTTTTAATATTGTAATCAGCAGAGGTGGGTGGCGCTACAAAAAATCGTGATGGGCGACACCAGTGATTTTTGTTCAGATCCTTGTCGTATCATTATGTTCGCTCCACTGCAGCTTGAACTGAATATATGTGTAGATAAACTCAAATATAAACGATGTATTTCAAAATTTATACATTTGATTAAGAAATCTGCATTTTTTTTTTTTATTTTAAATGTCCTGTACCAGATTTTTTTTCCCCATGTAACTGAACAAAAACGTATAATTATAAAGCGTTTCATTGTCCGAGAATCAGGAAGTGCGCGTTATTGTTAGCATGCTCATTGTTGTTAGCATGCTAGTTGTTGTTAGCATTACCGTGACAGCAAAACTCCACTCTGACCTTTTGAAAGTTGTGAAAAGTGCTTATAAACTCATTGTGGTGAACACTTCGGATGCTCTGGATGCATAAGGTAAGTGAGGAATAACGTTTTCACATTTTTAAGACAGTAAAAATCAGACATTGGGCTAAATAAACAATAAACCGGGATTAACTCAGGACACTATGAAAACGTCACTAAATATTTCGTTTTAAATTGCAGACAGAGCGTAATTAACCCAAGTGTTGAGTATTGTAACGCAGCGTGTGAGCCGCAGCCACAAAAACACACATAAAGCCTTTATTTCCACCTATAAACCGTGTGGAGAGTAGGACCGGGGCCAAAGCAGAGCTGCGCCTCTCTCTAATGAGGCTCCACAGCTCCCCCTCACACCGGGCTCGCTCTGGGGGGAACACACCTTCGGACCTGGGGCAACAAAAGCCACGCTGTCCCCTGCTCCTCAACGCCTCAATGGTGCGTTTATGGACCAGGGCAGAGTGTGGGTCAAACTAGGTCAGACCTGGGCCCAAGCTCACAAGCCGTGCCCCTGTATCCCACAAAAAAAACCCCAAAAAAACAAAAATTAAAAACAGCCCAAGTGTTAAAACCAAGGGACTTTCCAACGCCTTTACAAAAATACAGTAAATACGGGCAGTTTTAACACTATAATAAAAGTATTTCTGACGCTGCCCTGTTCACTAGTTTTAGAATAATGAGAAATTTGGACCGTTGCTGTAGCGATTAACATTTAAAACAAGATATTATAGCTTCTGAATGGGAAAAAGTCCTCAAAATGTTGCGTAACAGGAAGCTGAAAGGTCTCCACTCAGAAGAAATATCTGGGGCTTATAAATTGCATGCAAATTTGGGTAAACAAGAACTAAACCAGGTCTAATGTGGGACTAAACCTGGTCTTAACATGGGATAAACAAGAACTAAACCAGGACTAAAGCAGGTCTCAACCAGGGCTATACGAAAAACAGATTAACACCAGCCCAAGTGTTAAAACCAAGGAACTTTCCAACGCCTTCACGAAAATACTGTAAATATAGGCAGTTTTCACACTAAAAGTAAAAGTAAAAGTATTTCTAACACCACCCGATCCTTGGGTTTCAGAATGATGTGAAATTTGGACTGTTGCTGCAGCGATTAGCAATTTAAATCAAAATATTATTGCTTCTGAATGGGAAAAAGTCCTCAAAATGTTGCATAACAGGAAACTGAAAGGCCTCCGCTAAGAAGAAATATCTGGGGCTAATAAATTGCATGTAAATTTGGGTAAACAAGAACTAAACCAGGTCTAATGTGGGACTAAACCTGGTCTTAATATGGGATAAACTAGATCTCAACCAGGGCTATACGAAAAACTGATTAAAAACAGCTCAAGTGTTAAAACCAAGGGACTTTCCAACGCCTTCACGAAAATACTGTAAATTTAGGCAGTTTAAACACTATAATAAAAGTATTTCTAACACGCCCTATATTCTTGGATATCAAAATGATGAGATATAACGACTGTTGCTATAGCGATTAATAATTTAAAACAAGTTATTATTGCTTTTGCATGGGGAAAAAGTCCTCAAAATGTTTCACAGCAGGAAGCTAAATGGTCTCCACTAAGAAGAAATATCTGGGGCTAATAAACTGCATTAACAACGTTCAACTGTTGTCATAATTTCAGATCGAGGGCCAAGTTCTATAAAACTCTACATAACTCGAACCCGAACTCTACGGGAGACTCGCAGGCCGTGTCTCAATTCGACGGGTGCATTTGAAGGGCACTTACGTAACTTCCGGCGCGACAAGGCCCGTCCCGTTTCATGCACCCGACGAATGCGGCCGACAACGTGAACGAAGCGCGTATCCGAGCAGACTTCGCGCACTTCTATATCCCATCACGCACCGCGCGTCACTTCTTCTACGGGAAAAACAAGGTATATTTTCTTAAAGTTATGTAATACTAGCTACAATTGGGAAGAAATCACCTATAACGTTATATTTGCCTATTGATATTCAAAGGGAAAGATTAATTCCTTTCTTTATTCAATCTAAACAGAAATAAACGGATGCGACGACGACACCTTGACTCTTCTTCAGTGAAATAATAAATAATTAAAAGTAAAACTGCAATTATTTCGGAGTCCATTTTAAACGTTAAAAACCGATTAGTCAGCGGCCGTCACGGTTGCAAGGCGACGTAACGTAAGCGACGTAACGTAAGCGACGTAACGTAAGCGACGTAACGTAAGCGACGTAACGTAAGCGACGTAACGTAAGCGACGTAACGTAAGCGACGTAACGTAAGCGACGTAACGTAAGCGACGTAACGTAAGCGACGTAACGTAAGCGACGTAACGTAAGCGACGTAACGTAAGCGACGTAACGTAAGCGACGTAACGTAAGCGACGTAACGTAAGCGCACGGACGGCGGTCGACGTACGCTCCGTGGCGTAGGCCTGTCCCATTTCGGCGCGGCCTTTGCGGTCGACGGAGGCCACACGGAGGAGCGGCCTTCGTCGGCCGGGTCCTTCGAACGGTACTTCAAAGGGCGCAGCCGTCGAACTGGGACACGGCAACAGTTTTTGAAAGAAACTTAAAATTCAGTATCCACAAACTTTCCATATTAATCTTGTGTCTTAAAGTCCTTTCAACTGTGCAGCTGTGCAGGTGTATATGACTAATACACATTAACAACTATAACGAGTGAAGACAGCCAAGATGTTGAACTTTGTGCCAATTTTTGTTTCATGTGGATAGGCCCAGTAACTACAGAAATATGCATCATAAACCGGGTCTAAACAGCTGCATTTTAACAGTTAAATATAAAAATAATGCTGACCTGCCTTCACCTCAATTTTAAGCTATCCATCGTTTTCAGAATGATGAAAAGTCCTCAAAATGGCGCCTGCAACCAGGAAACTGAAACCCACGAATAGGCAGTTTTGGTGTTTTCTGCATGAACTCAACTTTTTAAAAATGTTTCGTAATATAATTTGCACCTAATTCAGTTCAATTTAAGCAGCTTCACTAAAATACACATTTAAAGTTTTCAGTTAAAGGGCGTGAACCAGATTCTTTCCAGATGTATTTGACCAAAATCTTGTCTTGCCCCAGTACGAATGAGTCTTTACGTGCTTCTATCTAATTACAAAGCACTTTATTGTGAGAGATGAGAGAATCAGGAAGCCGTGTTAGCATGCTAGTTGTCGTTAGCGTTAGCGTAACTGCAAAGCTCCCTTCTGGTCAAATGGGACGACACATTTCCGTACAGGGTCAATAAAGTGTATCTTACCATTAACCTGGTCTCTGAGAGTTGTGTAAAGTGCTTATAAACTCATCGAGGTGAATAATTCGGATGTTCTGAATGTATAAGGTAAATGAGGAGTAACTTTGGACCACTGCAAACTGTTTAAAATGAACTAGTTCTGTTTTTCACGGTTTTAAGAAGACATATTGTGCTTGTGTCGCTCTATAGTTATAATCGCTGACGTCTGTGGATCATTGTGTTATAACTTTTTAAATCGTAATATTCATCTAAAACGACTTAATAAAAGAAACAAATCTGCTGACTTCCGTGGTAGAAAATTGCCACGTCCAATGGGAGCTGACGTCGCCGTAAACGTCGTCACAACAAAGTGCCGTGTAGCTGTCGGCGCCCCCTATAGATACCTGCACATCCACACTAGCGGCAGCAGATTTTTTTTTTTTCATTTATACCAAAATGACGATGTGACGCTGCCGAATCCTACGAGTATCATCGATTAAGAAAATAAAACTGGAGAACGAAGCGCGTAAGTCACAGTTGATCGGCAAAATGGCGTCGTGAAAACAAGCGATTAAATATTACTCAAACATGAATCACTGCAAACACAACTCCAGAGGCTCAATGAGAAGAAACAACCACAACTTGGTTAAAAACTGAAAAGTCCATTTTGCAGAACACGTCTGACAGTAAGAATCACGTACAGCGCCCGTTAAGTCACTATGTTTACATTTTCACGTAGGGGACTTTCTATTTCGTTCCTAACAAGCCTCGCGCCGTTTTCACATAAATCGTAGCCGTAATTTTGCACAGTTTTACCACCAAAATAAAAATGACACTTTTTTTTTCGGCGACGGCGGCGCTGGTCCCCATTAGCGAGCACATCTGGAGCCGCTCAAAGTGGGTGTAAATGGGACTAGACTTTATATATTTGCCAGAGTACAGTTCTAGAGCACATATGGCGAGGGCTAACAGGCTCGCCTTATACTTCTATACGTGATGGTCATTAGTGTCAGTGGAGCCCCAGTCCACGTTGGTAACTGTGTAATTAACTCCCCCAGCTGTAAAAGGCCTGCAGACCGTATAAAAACCTATGGAAAAAATATGGGTATGGAATATGAAGTCACAAAGAAAGGATTATAGTGGGGTTTTGTGGCCGGCCCGACCAGAGGTAGTAGGCAAAATGTGTGCTCAAATAACTGTACTGTCACTTCGAAATAACAGCGCTAAAAATACACGGTCGTAGTAAAAAGCATTTGGGGAAGTTACCGAGTCATAATGTGAAGTTAAAGCCTCAGTATGTGACTTTTTAGCCCAAAACGTGAGCTAAAATAAAATCCGTTTTGGTTGCGTTTATGTCAAAATGGTCGTGGTCACATTTTTATACGGCGCTTTTCCACCTTCAAGGCACATCGGGGAACCGTTCACCCGTTCACACGCACATTCATACGCAGGCGTACGCAGACACTGTGGGTGAGGTGGGTTAAGTGTCTTGCCCAAGGACACAACGACAGCGTTCATCTGTGGGAGCTGGAATCGCGCTGTCAACCTGTGGGTCTGATCGCTCAAACCACAGGAAATAAAGGCTGTTTTCAGTCTCTGCTCTGGTATCGGTTGATATCGGGAATCGGCGGATATTTAAAGCCGCAGTATCGAAAACGGTATCGGAACTGAAAAAGCTGTATCGATGCATCGCTAATGTGAACTCCGGGAGATTCACCGGTGACCACACTTACACTGGACGATATATTTATGTTCTAACGTCGTTTCCTCGTCACAAACAGACCTGGAGCTGTGTTTTGTTTCGTTCTCACATGTTTAACACACAAATCCTGCATATTTAGGCTGGGTTCTTCTCTCAAAATACTCAGTTCCACCTTGTGATGTCATGTGGTAATACAGGAAGTGCTCCACTGTGTTTTTAAACTCCACACACCTTCACTGGAATCATTTGGATCATTTCAGCTCTGGAATTGCCGATCTCTACTGAACAAAAGGTAAAACGTAGCTGTTAACTTGAAAACTACCACTTCATAACATCACAAATTGGAACAGAGCATTTTGAGCTCTGGAGATGTAGACAGAGTAATAATAAAGTGTTACTCAAACATGTGTGAATGAAACAAAACACAACCCCAGGTCTGTTTTTGAGGAGGAAACAACATTAGAACATGATTTAAAGCTCTAAAGAGTCACTTTTGTGTAATATCGGACCTTTAATGTCACGGTCTTGTTTCCTTCTTGTAATTATCAGCAGTCCTACTTGTTTTAGTATCGTAGCATTTCTTTACAACCCAACAACAGCACCATATTGTGTTTACCCTCCAACAAATATATACACATTTCACATACATTTTATCCCCAGAAAAGTTCTCGTATCTTATCTTCTTCCAAAAGTGGATAAGCTGACGGTTTTTACAGATTACAGTTTGAATATTTCGTTTCCTACCGCGTACTTTAGCACACGTATCTCTTGATCTACAGCTGTGCGCAGGGCCCGTAAACGGATCGCCCCGTTCGCTCAGATAAGATCCAGTCTGTTTGAATGTGCTCCAGTCGAGAGTTTGATCTGTAATAAAACTCCCATATTTCCTCCACGCAAAGCTCTTCCAATTTAGATAAAACTGGAGACTTCTGCCCTGACAGACTGATCAAAACACGAGGATATGTCTGAACAATGATGGATTTGTGAAATAATCTTACCACAGCTACTACACGGAAGATACAGGTGTTTGGGAGAGATGTGGTTTAAACTACGTCTAAGAAGTTTAAAGGCGCTGTACACCATTTTACCCATGTATTTGAGCAAAATGCGTCTTGCCCCACTAACATAGACTGTATATATAAATGGACATAGCTAACCTGCTAGCCGCCGCGTTCCAAACAGGAAGTGAGCATGGGCGCGCTTCCGGCTCCATCGACTCTGGCTCCAATTCACTTTCTATTGAAAAACTGTGGCTCCTCTCTCTGTAACTGCTGCTGTCAGACTCGTCATTTTGGTCCTAAATGTTCGTATTAACCCGCTCTACGTGATCCTGGGGTTTTATTGTCGAATAATCAGGAAGTGTGCGTTAGCATGCTAGTTGTTGTTAGCGTTACCGTCATGGCACAGCTCTGCTCAAGTTTGAAAAGTGCTTATAAACTCATCGTGGTGAATAATTAGGATGTTCTGACTGCATAAGGTCAGTGAGGAATAACTTTGGACCAGTGCAAACTGTTTAAAATGATCTAGGTCTGTTTTTCACCCTGACCAGGACTAATCTCAGTGAAGACCATATTGAACCAAAATAAAGGAAATATAGATTAAAAAAAACACTTCTAATCCAGGGTTGAAACAGGTGTGAACCAAATCAGATGAGTTATAATTTGGACCAGATCTAATCCAGAACTAGACTAAACCAGGACAAAACCAAAATTTAAGCCTTCAAAAATAATTGACTAGTAAGAATGAACTTCATCTCACAAACTGGGATTAAACTGGGAGTAAACCAGGAGTAGAACTAGAACTAGAACTAAAAACGAGACTAAACCAGTAGCAAACCAGAAGAAGTGCACAAAACAGATGAGTTCATTTTAAACTAACTTTTTAAACAAACGTATTCCTCATTTACCTTAAACATCCCGTATGTATTCCGAGCGTCCTAATTATTCACCGTGATGAGTTTATGAGCACAACTTTCAAAGACCACTGCAGAGTTTTGCCATCACAGTAACTCTAACAACAACTAGCATGCTAACCGCGCACTTCCCGATTAACCTAACAGACTTATTCCTCGCTTACCGTATGTATTCCGAGCGTCCTAATTATTCACCGCGATGAGTTTATGAGCACTTTTCACGACTTTCAGAGACCAGCAAAGACTTTTGCCATCAAGGTTAATGCTAACAACAACTAGCATGCTAACCGCGCACTTCCTGGTTAACATAAAAACTTATTCCTCAATTACCATATGTATTCCGAGCGTCCTAATTATTCACCAAAATGAGTTTATGAGCACTTTTCACGACTTTTAGAGACCAGCGAAGACGTTTGCCTTCAAGGTCAACGCTAACAACAACAACTAGCATGCTAACCGCGCACTTCCTGGTTAACATAAAAACTTATTCCTCAATTACCATATGTATTCCGAGCGTCCTAATTATTCACCGTGATGAGTTTATTAGCACTTTTCACAACTTTCAAAGACCACTGCAGAGTTTTCCCATCACAGTAACGCTAACAACAAATAGCATGCTAACCGCGCACTTCCTCATTAACATAAACTTATTCCTCACTTACCGTATGTATTCCGAGCGTCCTAATTATTCACCGCGATGAGTTCATGAGCACTTTTCACGACTTTCAGAGACCAGCGACGACTTTTGCCATCGAGGTCAACGCTGACAACGACAACTAGCGTGCTAACCGCGCACTTCCCGATTGCCAGACGTTCCTCTGAGGGCCTTTAAATATCAATTCTAAACGTTGGGTGTTTGTTTTGACTCGGTTTCAACGTGACCTCAGTTTTTCCGACGAGGCAGCGCCGTCTAAGTGTCTTCTATGTGCGAACGGCGTCTGCAGTTCTGTCCTAATGAAGCCTATGTTTCATTATGTGCTTGTTGTTGTGAACGTGTCCATAGCAGTAGCATGACACGATGTTTTTATGTCTGCTTCAATCTGTCCTCACCAAAGTGCGAGTTCTGGAGTCCCGAAATATCCCCCGCTGATAAACAGGCTTTGAACGCACCGCGGCCATCTGCGTTTTCACTCCGCACGCGTTTTTCTGACGATAAATACAATGAATCTTGACTTCAGTGTGTGAACGCAATCAGAGAATCCAGAGGAGGGTCAGAGAGTCCAGAGGAGCTCGGATACAGGGTCAGAGAATCCAGAGGAGGGTCAGAGAATCCAGAGGAAGGGCCAGCTCGGGTACAGGGGCAGAGAAAACAGAGGAGCTCGGATACAGGGTCAGAGAATCCAGAGGAGGGGCCAGCTCGGATACAGGGTCAGAGAAAACAGAGGAGCTCGGATACAGGGTCAGAGAATCCAGAGGAGGGGCCAGCTCGGATACAGGGTCAGAGAAAACAGAGGAGCTCGGATACAGGGTCAGAGAATCCAGAGGAGGGGCCCAGCTCGGATACAGGGTCAGAGAAAACAGAGGAGCTCGGATACAGGGTCAGAGAATCCAGAGGAGGGTCAGAAGAACCAGAGGAGGGGCCCCGCTCGGATACAGGGTCAGAGAATACAGAGAAGCTCGGATACAGGGTCAGAGAATCAAGAGGAGGGGTCAGAGAATCCAGAGGAGGGTTAGAGAATCCAGAGGAGCTCGGATACAGGGTCAGAAAATACAGAGGAGCTCGGATACAGGGTCAAAGAATACAGAGGAGGGTCAGAGAATCCAGAGGAGCTTGGATACAGGGTCAGGAAATACAGAGAAGGGGTCAGCTCAGATACAGGGTCGGAGAATCCAGAGGAGGGGCCAGCTCGGATGCAGGGTCAGAGAATCCAGAGAAGCTCAGATACAGGGTCAGAGAAAACAGAGGAGCTTGGATACGGGGTCAGAGAATCCAGAGGAGGGGCCCCGCTCAGATACAGGGTCAGACGTAGTTTTCATGGGGTTTGGTCGGACACTTCAGGCGGGGGGACGCTTGCCAAAATGTAAAGGCTTCTTATGTTCGTCTCAAGTTATTTATACAGCACATTTAAAACAACCTCGGCTGAGCAAAGTGCTTCACATAAAAGTCAGCGAAAAATATATACACGGATCACACGATACATGGGAAAAGAACAGTAAAACACCGAGATCTCCTGTGTCGCTGGTGTTAAATGCCAGGGCGAAGAGGTGGGTTTTCCGTCTTAAACTGCGTTAAAGACTGAGAGGATCCTCAGATACGGGGTCAGAGAATCCAGAGGAGGGGCCCCGCTCAGATACAGGGTCAGACGTAGTTTTCATGGGGTTTGGTCGGACACTTCAGGCGGGGGGACGCTTGCCAAAATGTAAAGGCTTCTTATGTTCGTCTCAAGTTATTTATACAGCACATTTAAAACAACCTCGGCTGAGCAAAGTGCTTCACATAAAAGTCAGCGAAAAATATATACACGGATCACACGATACATGGGAAAAGAACAGTAAAACACCGAGATCTCCTGTGTCGCTGGTGTTAAATGCCAGGGCGAAGAGGTGGGTTTTCCGTCTGGTCTTAAACTGCGTTAAAGACTGAGAGGATCTGACAGGCAGAGGGCGCCGTTCCATATTCCACATACACGTTTCCATCTATATTCACAAGAATCTATTTCAAAGAATTCTCAGATAAGATCTAGAATTCTCCAAGAATAAAGGGACAGTATGTAACTTTGCGGAGGTGGCACGCCCCCTGCGTGATTCTATGGAAAAAGAAACTATACTTCGGAACATTCTCCACAGAAATTAGTAATTTTTCCGTGGAAAGTGGGGACGCCTAATAAGAGTCATGTTTGTGGAGATGTTAG
Source organism: Periophthalmodon schlosseri (assembly GCA_000787095.1). NCBI lineage: Eukaryota > Metazoa > Chordata > Actinopteri > Gobiiformes > Gobiidae > Periophthalmodon > Periophthalmodon schlosseri. The sequence goes on from KN484082.1 coordinate 10,171, forward strand.
CTCGCTCATGGGACTTGTGTTTTTCGAAGTTTTTTCCGTGTAATAAAATCATCCAAAATTTAAAAAAATATGATTTATTTTAGTGTATCTCTTGCTAAAAAAGAAGTTTCATACTGTGGCTTTAATCACGCTGCAATTGCTCTGCCTGGAATGTTCACAGTATACTGGTATTATGGTGATTTATCTAACGGCCATAAAAACCGTGCATTCTTACTGGGAGCGGGTCACCACTCCACAGACCCGACCTGAAACTGCTCGTTTTCACAGAGATAGATAAGTTCAATGAAATCTGTGGAACATTCCAGGCAAAGCAATACAATCTCCATGGAAACCACCAGAAAAGTTGCACAGGGCGGTTTTAAACGTAGGGCCATGCGCATCTGCTCCGGTTCTGCGGCTCCGCCTGTTTCCATGGAGACTGCTTAAGCTTTACCTGGAATTTTCCACAGTGTGGCAATAAACTAAAGGAGGCGAGCGGGCGTCACAATCAGGCCAAGTTACAGGTCAGATCTGCGGAGAGACAAGCCCGTTCACAGCAAGAGCGTATGTTTTTCAAGGTATTTTATTGCTGCGGTAAATGGAAAAAGATTAAATGTAGAGATTAAAGCCACACAGAGGAACATTCAGTGCAAAGCAAAAACATGAGACAAATAAAAACACAGAGCACCTTTAGTTTTATTTCTATATTTGAACAAATTGTTGCTGCTTTGATAAAACTAAAACGGACTTATAATACGTGTTGTGTTGAAAGTCAGCATCTGTGACCTCCTTGAATTCATACAAAAATAAACTTGATTACTGAACTCGCTCAGACCAACTGGCAGCAGATTGCACTTTCCTATTAAAAAAGAAAATGAAAAAGTCAAGTAGAAATTCCCTAAAATCATCCAATTTGGGCGAATGGCGTTTGCGTGGACCATTCAAAGCCCTGAAACCACAGACACAAGCTCTGCAGCTCTGGGAAAAGTGCAAAACAAACTGCGTCACACATAAACAGCCATTATGTTTTCCAATAAGACGTTTGATTGGGAAAAAATCTTCACGCGAACTGAAATGGCTTTTCCGAGTACCACAAACGGACTCATTCAACGGGTCTAAAGACACAGGGCTGAACCAAGTATCAACCAGGAGGAGCTGTACTAACTTTAAACCAGATCCAAACCAGGATTTAACCAGTTCACTGCACAAATGTGGAACTATTCTGCAAAATGGACTTTTCAGAGCTTCTAACCATGTTCTAGTCGTTTCTTCTCATTGAGCCTCTGATGTTGTTTTTGAAGTGATTCATGTTTGAGTAATACTTAATCACTTATTTTCAAGACGCCGTTTTTGCCCGTCAGCCCCCGTTTTCACCTCCACCGGTACACGCCCACTGTGACGTACGCGCCCACTGTGACGTACACGCCCACTGTGAGGTACACGCCCACTGTGACGTACACGCCCACTGTGAGGTACACGCCCACTGTGACGTACACGCCCACTGTGAGGTACACGCCCACTGTGACGTACACGCCCACTGTGAGGTACACGCCCACTGTGACGTACGCACTTCCTTCTCTCTTCGGCAGCGTCGCGTCGTCATTTTGGTGCAAATGAAAAAAAAAATCCGCTACTCGCTACTGTGACGCGCAGCTGTCCATAGGGGGCGGCGACAGCTACACGGCGCTTTGTTGTGATGACGTTCACGGCGACGTCAGCTCTCGTTGGGCACCGCAGTTTTCTAACGCGGAAGTCAGCGGATTTGTTTCTTTTATGAAGTGGTTTTAGATGAATATTGTGATTTAAAATGTGCAAATTCTAACATAATGATCCACAGGTGTCAGAGATTAAAACTATAAAGCGACACAAGCACAATACGTCTGATTTAAAGGTGTACTGTGTAACTTTTCTGATGTGGCCACGCCGTCTTGTGCCTGTGGAGATGTAATTGTTTTATCTGAAATGTTCCACAGTATGTTATTAAACTATATCTTGCATTTATTCATTTACAGGTATTTTTATTGCAAAGAAAACACATTCAAAAGCATCATATTGTTCACTCTTCACAGATCCGATCTGTAACTTGGCCTTTAGTGGAGTCACCTGCTTGTTTCCACATCGATAGATTAGTTTAAAGAGGGAGTATTTGACTTCTATGGGGTATTAAAGAGGGATATTTGACTTCTGTGGGGTATTAAAGAGGGGTATTTGACTTCTGTGGGGTATTAACTGCTAACACATAACATATTTAGATCACCACGTTGCCTTTTATTGTTTTGAAAACGCTAAATTCGCCAAAAACAACGTGTTAATGTGTTTTATAAGTTTCTAAGTGTTTTATAAGTGAAACCTCTTCAGGCATGTTTTTGATGAGGGAACGTTACGTTATGACATGGCAGAAAGATCCAAAAAGAAGATTTTTGCGTAATACCCCTTTTTTAATGCCAAACTGTGAAACATTCCAGCAGAGCAATAACATCTCCATGGAGACAAGCAGGTAGCAAACTCGCTAAAAGTTACACCGTGCACCTTTAGATAATCGTAAGCAGTTTGATCTCAGTTAAAACTAGTCAAATTATTATTATTCTGAATTCAGAGTGAAGCGAGTGGTCGATATTTGCAGCGTACATGCTAATGCTACATGCTGTGCTAGTGATTAGCGGGTTATGGGAAACACATGTAAACAAGGCTGTGGAGCAGACAGCGTAGTTTCACATTACAATGGGATGTCAACGGACTTCGGTGCTAAAGATGACAAGGAAATAATAAATAACATCTCAGTTATGCGGATTAAAAACACTGTCAGCGCTAACAGGGAAAGAATGCAGTTTTTTTCCTTGGATTTGGGGAAAATGGGTAATCACATAATGGTGCTTTGTAATTGGAATCATCTGGGGAAAAAAACACTATAATTATAAGGAATTTAGCCGTAATTAGCCGTTGATCTACAAGCCCCGGCAATACTGACTCAAGGATTGGCAAGAACACAAAGAGAGACGCTTTTCCAAGACTGGCTTTGTCACCGTAAAAGACACAAATACAATAAAAAAAAAAACTCACCACAAGAATATATAAATATTTGGGAATCTTGACACATTTTAAAAAGACCGGGAAAAAAAAGTAAAGATGCACTAAGTAACTTTCTGGGGGAGGGTTTGCCTGTTGGTCGCCATGGAGATGTAATAGCTTTGGCCGGAATGTTCCACGGTATGGCATTAAACTTGTCTTTCTCCACGTGACTCCGCCAGGCCAAGTTACAGGTCAGATCTGTGTAAAGGCGATCCCAGTCACAGTAAGAACTCATGTTTTTCAAGGTAGTTTTGAGCAGTAAAAACAACCATAATGAAGTAAAAGATATAGGCTGGATAAGTTTAATGCCTCACTGTGGGACATTTAAAGTTCTTTATCCGTGTTGGTGTAGATCAGCTCATTACTCATTAGCATCTTTCTAATGTGTTTGCCATTCATATATGTTTTAGATATTTTAAATCGCTATATTGATCTAAAACGACTTAATAAAAGAAACAAATCCGCTGACGTCGGCGTAAACGTCATCACAACAAAGCGCCGTGGAGCTGTCGGCGCCCCCTATGGACG